>JBBMKD010000170.1:5181338-5211626 GCA_037834095.1 Argya squamiceps
TTTTCTTTTCTTTTCTTTTCTTTTCTTTTCTTTTCTTTTCTTTTCTTTTCTTTTCTTTTCTTTTCTTTTCATTTTTTTTTTTCCCTTGTGGCTGCAAAATGAAAGGTTCTAGTAAAATTTTCCAGCAACACTGTTCATTCAGAGAATTTTTTAGTGTGGAACTTCGATAAATTCTCCTGGGAAAGTCCAGTTGTCTTCTGCAGAACCAGAGCTTCACTCCAGTTTTCATGCAAACCAGGATCACGTGCTTCTTCCAAAGTCCAATTTCATTTAATATTGGAAGCCCTATTTCTCTTTGCTCTGAGGATAACTCAGGGAATCCTGTGTGTGGTAGCTGGATCCTCGGAAGCTACAAGCTGCTACCTGATTTAGTGTTGCAACATTTAACCTCTCTGAGCTGTGGAGCACATGGGGTTTTTATCCTTCTGCTGGAAATACTGTGTGAGGCAGAGTTGGTAAGGTGGTGCACCCCTCTGATAGACCCAAAAAACCCCACCTGGACTGGCATGGTGTGTCAAAATAGTTTGCAGTGTAGACTCCTAAGTGACAGCACATGTTCACACAAACACAAAATGTACTCAGTGAAAAGTTTTTTTCAATTATAAAAAAGAATAGTCCGGGAAAAAGTGCTCTTGATTTTAAAATACCAACAAAAAACCCCCTGGCATATGAAAAATGTCATGGCAGAGTCATCTTTTTGGAAAGTTGGTGATGCAGAACAGCTGTGTTTCCCAACATCACCCAGGAGGTCAGCTGGTTGAGTGATGACTTTTCATGTGTTGGAATATGGTGTCACTTTGCAAATGGCAAAAAGCAAATCCTTGCCTTCAGTCTTAGCTCCTATTTTCCCTAGTTGTCACAACTTTTGCTCATTTATTTTCACTTTGTCTCTTGGTGTCTGGGAAGTGCTAAACAGCAACCAGAAGCACTGATAAGAGCAAGAGAATATGTCAGCTCGAGTGGCACTCATACTTTTATAGGGCATAGCAGCTCTGGAGTTAACTGAGAAATACGAAGAGAGCAAATGCCCTTTCCTGTAGAAGACTTAATTTCTGTAATTAACTCCCAAAAGAGCTGGAGCCCAACACTGTGCCTAGATTTAGATAATGTATTTGTAGCATTTATATTACAGCTGAAGAATTAAAATGATCAGTTTCCTTGCTTTCCTGTTTTCCTGAAGTTGAGTAATATTTTTTTTCTCCTGATATATGTGTGAGTGGGATCAATTTTGGCACTCCTTCTCTAGTATTTCATGATGTGGAGGGTCTTACTTAATGTTTTCTCATTCAGATTTTTTAATGAGGAATTTGCCTGTTGATTATTTTCTAGAATTTGAAACTACTTAAGCAGATTTGCTGGTACGTTGAGGTGTGTTGGTAGCTGGCCTGAGACATCCAAATGTCTTCTCTTTCCAAAGGTGATGCTGATGGAAACTTTGGCTTCGATTTGAGCAGAGTCAAAGCCTCTCATATCCTTGGCCATAGGTAAAATTTGTCCCTTAATTTCTTAATGAAAAGCTAAGGTTCACACAAAAAGAAAAAACAAATGAATATTTTTCCTGGTCTGCATTTTGTATAAGCTTTCAGAAGGTTTAATGCTGTTCCTATGAGTGTCAGCTGGTAAAATCCTCAAAGCTGGTGCCTAATTGGAACCTCTGGTTATCTGCAGTGAGGCTCATAACCAGTGGTCCCCCAGCTCAGGGAAAGACCTGTGTGTTGAATTAACAGCAGCTTTCTCATATTATGTGCTTCCTACTCAAGGGCAGTGTATCCAATTATCATCTGTTCCCCAAAGCCAGGAAAGCAGCAGGGTAGTGTGGCGAAAAGGCTGTATCCACAAACCATATTGATCCCTCAACAAATTTGTCTGGAGTCCTCAAGCACACAGGCACACATGTGTGAGCACACACACACAAATTCCTGTGGCTTTGCCAATGCTGCTCTCTGCATGGTTTGGTCTGTGCCTCCCCCAGAGCTTCATGTCTTTGCCCAGGAGTTTTTTTTTTCCTGAGACTGTCAGTGCAGGTGTTCCAGAAAACGCCTGCAATACATGAATAGGGATTAGAACCTGGTTCTCCTGACAGATGATGGATTGTTCTTTTATTACCAAAAGATTTAAAAAACAGAAGGATCTTGCAGTGGGGTGGCTCAGAGTCAAAGGAACCCAAACAAAGCTGAAAATTGAGTGTATACATTGCAGGTCAATTATTTGGAAGGTTGAGGTTTCTGCTTCAATCCTTCATAAGGAAAAAGGCTGTCTTTATTGAAGCACTCTCTTTTATCATTACCTGGGATCTTTATGCTTTGGTTTTGTGTGTGTTTTATGGAAAAAAGAAGTCAATACATCTATTAACAATTTTACTGCTATTTAACTTTAATAACCCTGAACAATCCTGAAGTCCTCTGACTAAAGTACAGGTTTTTAATAAGGGGAGCATCAGGAAAGGTGTTTGTTTGCTGGTAGCTGATGGCCAGAAGTGCCCCCAGTTTGAAGTGATCCCATTCTGGCTTTCAATGTTATTGTCCCCAAACTTTTGTTAAAACAGGTGGGATGATTTCCACCAGGGAAATTAAATGAAGAATGGACAGCATAGCATTTGTAGGCCATGGGAACCATGGTGTGTAATAAAAAGCAAACATAAAAGAGACCTAAAAAACTGTCCTCTTGTTTTTCTTGTCTTGCATTTTTCCTCTGTGGGCAGGTTTTGATGAGGTGTTTGATTCCAGTGGGTCACTTGCAATGATGCTGTGATGCAAATTAGTTAGTGGGAAAACATGATGTCTTGGCTATTTTTCTGTTGTTCTTCCAATTTCCTTCCTATTAGAATAATAAGGAAGGACTGAAGACCTGTCTGCATTATTCTGGTAGTGCTGTTGCCATGTGGTTTACACAAAGCCAAGACTTTGGTTCAAAGCTGTGCTGGTTTTGGGGTAATCCCCAAAACCTGTAATGGTGTGACTGTGTTATTTAATGACAGGCTATTTCCTGCAGGACAGTTCTGCTCGAGAAATCTGTGTAGGTGTATGACTGATATTCGTTGTGTAAGGGAGAGTCAGCAAAACCTTCTGGCTTTCTCAGCTTCTGCAGTCAAACTGCAGCACTTGGCCTCTATATTTCTTGATATGAGATGATTTTAAACTCTTCTGAATACATAGGTAGGATGCAGCAAGAGGATGCATTTCTTTCCTCCTTTTTTGCAGTGTGGCATCTCTGCAGATATAGAGAAGTGTGTCTGACACTAAGCAAAAAAAAAAAAATTATCTTAATGCAATCCTACAATGCAAACACAAGTCAGCAGGAGTAGAATCTAAGCTCTTAGGAATTTCTAGATTGTATGTTTTCAAAATAATATCCTGCCCATTGACAATTCATAAAATCAAAGTACTCTGGATTTTTCTTTTTCCCGTGTCTATTTAAAAAAATCTCATTTTGAATAAGGATTTGGATTTACAATAGGTAATTTTTTGTGTATGGCTGTTCACATAAAGCTATGTAACACAATATGAAGTGAATATTATAAACTCAGCCTTTCCTATTACATCACATTTGCACATAATTTTCTGGAGAGAAAAGAGGATCTGACTTTTGAAAAATTACATTCCCTAATTCCATAGCTGTGTGGAATCATTAAATTTTGAGTGATATGTTCCACAAAGAAGCTGGCATCTGGCTGATGTGGTGGTTGGATTCTGGTGCAGTGTACTGGGGAAAGGAAACTGCTCTGATGAAAGCTGTTTTATTCAGTTTCTCTTTCAAGTCCTACCTCAGGAATTTGTGTTGACCTGATACTTCTAAAATTTGGGAGAGCAAGAGGAAAGAGATATATCACTGATATATAAGGATTCCTGCATCCTGTTGGCACTGATCTATATCCTTGGTTTGGTTAACCATTGTGTAGTGTCAATTCTTTGAGTCTCAGTGGGTTTTGCCTGGAAGGATTGCTGTGCAGTGCAGATGTGAAATGTAAGTGTAATACAGCACAAGTAAGAAATCAATCTGAATCCCTTAGACCTCACCTCTCATTATTTCAGCAGGAGATGAGTTTCTTTTAGATATGTGCTTGTTGTAGTCAATATAAGAACAGAATTGATTTTATTCATTCATCTAAAACTACATTTTGGGATCAGATTGTGAGTTTGGTTGTTGCAGCAGCTGGTCCTCTGTGGTTACAGTCTGTGGCTTCTCACATATGAACCTGTTACTTCTTGGTCTGGGGTCTAGAGGCCTTGTGATGGTGGGGGAAAGCCAAAGTTTGAACTCTGCCTATGGAGTTCATTGTCTGGGCATTTGAATGGTTTATAATTTCTCTATCTGAGAGCATAACAGGGTATGAATGCTCGAGGGCAGCTGTGCCCTCCAGTTCTCTACTGCAGTATGTAGTTATGGTTTTTTCCTTGTATTTTTTGCCTAATTCTTTTCTGCTGATTGAAATGCATTTTAATTGTTCTTTGACCAGCATTTTTATTTTTATCTAGGAAAAAACATGGGATTTTTTAGATTTTTTTTTCCATATGCAATTAAATACAGATTTACCTGTGATCTAGGGTGTCAACAATGAGCAGCCTCTCCAAGTGCTGGCTGAAGTGATCATGCATTGGGATCTGGGATGACATCTCTGTGACAAGAGCTGAGACACTGTTTTCACATTTTTGTTTGTTTGAGTATCTTCTTAACTCCAAAATGCCTCTCTGATAGTGTTGGGGGTCTCTGTGCCTGTGAGGTCCAGCTGCAGAAACTGGAAGGGTTCTGGGAGGAGAATGCCACTGTTATTTGCCTGTTGTTGTGTTGCAGTTCATATCCTGGTCAGCTGCCTGCCAAACCCACAAACTCCTTCTATCCCTGCTAACTGAGATTACTTGCTTGTAATGCTGTGAAATAAGTGCTGTACCATTGTGAGAGTAGGCAAGAAAAGCTTTCAGATTTGATACTCTTTATGCAGAGTCTCTGAAACTTCCTTAAAAGTGATTCTTATTCCTGCTTTGGAATCTAATTTTGATATCTGGTAAACAGTTTACAAATTTTTTTTGCTATATTTAATAGGTTAATTTATGCAGAAACTCTTTAATTTTTTTCTTTTTCTTTTTTTTTTTTTTTCCTGATGACACGTTGGTTTTAACCCCAGTCAGTTTGAGAAGGCTGTTGTTCAAATATTAATACTGTGCTGTCTCTTGTAAAAGAGCAAATGTCCAAGGAAATGGCAAAACTTGCTCTTTTGTACCATTTATGAAAACCACTAAGGAAAGAAAATGCCAACACCCGGGGATGCTGATAGCAGTGAACAGCCCAACAGATCTTCCCCACCTTTAAAATTAAGAATTATTTACCAGTTCTCCAAACTTCTAGATTAACAGGTCTTCCTGAGTCTCAGGGAAGGGAATCTAGTGAAAGTCTTGCTGTTATTAAAATGAAATATCACCAAATATACAGGGTCAAAATTTGGCAGAGTTAATTTATTTCATCTGGTCATAACTTTTGCTGTTCTCCTTAAAAGACCCAAAAGTGGAAAGATCAGACAGAAGTGCTGTTCTAGAGGTGGTGGTTGTTGTGGATTTTTGTTTGTATTTGGTTAGGTTTTGTTTGTTTTGAATTAAGACTGAAAAGCAAAGGATATCAAAAGACAGCAGTGAGCTTTCCTCAAGAGGGAACTCCAGCCCAGACTTGCAGTTCCATATGATGTGCTCTTTTCAGCATCCTTGCCCTTCTAACATGAAACTCTCTTGAATATATCAAGGTAGCTGTAGTTTGAATCTTTTCAAGCACTGTGTGATGGTTTGCTTCCCTGGGAGACTTTAGGTAGAGCATACTGGAGAATCCTGAGGAAAAAAGATTATTTTTATCCTGTTTCTACTTGGGCCCAGCTGAAGTCCTTTAGAATTTCATCATGTGATTTTTTGATATTAAATGTCTCCCAGTCTCAAACTGGACACATCTGGATGTGCTGAGGTCTGATCCTGCTCCGTCTCTGTTAAGAGAAGTTTAATAGATTATTTCACCTGTTGCTAGACTGCATAAATACCTGGAGTTAATATTTTTACTGTTGATTAAAGAATGGCAACATTGCAGATAAAAGGACACCTTAGGAAGATTTTTGTTAGCTGGGGTTTCCAAGTTTCTGTGTCTGTGTTTTCACAATGTTTGGTCTGAGATTTCAGTGAGCCACAAGGGAGAGAAGGAAATGAATAAACTAAATTTCAGTTGAGATTTCAGTTACTCTGATAAGAAAAGGAAAACATACATCACATATGCTAGTGGATTTCTATTATGCCATCAAGAGTATAAGAACAATTCACCCAGCCTGATCTTGGGAATATGATTTTTCCTTCATATTCCCCATTAATTCCTAGGGAACAAGCCCAAAGGGCTTGGTAGGTTCCTATCTAGTACAAACTAAAATAGCCATGAAATACACTCCAGCCTTAGAGAGAATTCTGTTTTGGGCTCAGTTTGCACCAGTTCCTGGGATGGGATGAAGGATTACATTATAGAGAGGGTTAGTAGTGAAGATTATTTTTACTTTACATATAGAATCACTATGGCAAGATTTTAAGTCAATTTTGATGGGGTGTGGATTTGCACTAATCCACTGAAAACTTTGGTTTATCACTTGTCTTGGCCTTGTTGAAGCTTCTGGGCTCCTGGGGTTTATTGCTTCATGGTGCTCAGAAGGACATAAATTAGTATACATCAGAATTATTCTTGTTTCTCTCCCCTGCAAGTGGAGGAGGCCCAAAAGATACAATTGAATTGGAAACAGTGCATATGAGAATTCCAGCCAGCCAATCAAGCTTTATGGACAACGTGATTTTGCTGATACAGATTTGTTGGAAGTACTATATTTCTTTCTGAGACAGGAATGATTATAAAAGCAGATCTCAAGAGAGCAACTTACTGGAAACCCAAGCCATGCTGAATAGTAACTGCTTTTACCTAAGGAAGTTTGCCTTTTGCAAACTGCAGGCAATTTACAGACCTTACTGCTGTGATTATTTTGGGATTGCAGTGGATGTTCTATTGCGGCTGTTGTGGACTTTTGTATTTTCCAGGCCACATCTTTTAAATATTCTCCAATTTAAGTGATACTACAATAGTTTTCATTCCTGGATATTGTGTTTGTTAATAGGAATGCATGCAATGAATGCAGTGTCATTCAAATTTTACTCACTTTATATATCTCCTACTGAAAAAATAGATAATGTGTAGAAAGTTAACAAGTCAGGTGTACAGCTAGGTCAGAGGAGACATTAAAATGTATATGCTATTGGTCCTGCCTAGTGTTGAGAAAAACTCAGTTCAGTGAGACAAACCTGAGACAAACCCCTTACTAGAATTTACCTCAGTCTTCACTCACTTCACAAATGAAAGTTTCAGACTTTGCTCCATTGGAAACCTGGTGCTGAGAGAAGTTGGATTCTGTGTGAGGAGATCTTGCTCAGGATGTGCCTCTTGGCCTGGCACCATGCTCCAGTCTGACTCTTTCTGTGTCATCTCACAAGTGACCTGAGATATAGGGTTGATATATTTTGCCTATAGAACAGCAGTACACACCTTGTTTTGGTTATAAATCAAGGCTTCCCAGGCAAGGCAAGTTTGGAACAATGAAATGAAAGACCTGTTTTAAAATATTTATCTCATTTATTGGCGCTAACTCAGCCAGGTGATGGAGGAGAGAAACCCTTACATTTGACTCCTTTGTTTTGGTTAAATGTGCCTAATGGGAAAAATCCTGCTGTGTGATTCTGGCTGCCCTGCGGAAGTGAGTGTGGAGAGAAGCATATGATGAGGTATTTCCAGGAATTTGGGGAGACTGCTCACACTTACTCCATTATGTGTCTGGGTGGGGCTGAAAGGGGATTTTTCTTTGGGGTCAACTCATCAGTCAGTTTAAAATCCCTTACTGAGTCTTGCCTCCTCGGTGTAGGGAGGTGAAAGAATTAATCAGAGGATGCAGTTCTTGGGCTGTGAGAAGGAAATAAAGGGAAGTGGGAATGTCTGTGCTGGCAGGTTACTCTCAGAGCTGTTCTCAGGTATGTGACCATCGCATGACCTGACGGAACAAGTAGAGGTTTGAAGAAACTGATTAAAAGTGGTACCTGTGAGAAGATCTTAAAAGTTTATGTGTCATTCTTCTGAGCACTTTTTCCACCAGCTTGCTGTTTTGCTTATATATCATATGGCAGTATCACTTTTGGATACCAAATGGAAAGCATATGTAACAAAACAGAAATATTCTTCTACTCCGTGCAACCAAGGGTGACGTCCAATATGAAAAATAGATTTTCCTGAGGTGGAACATGCTACTTTAATTATTACATGCAGTTTGGAATCATGACTATTTGTATAATTAGAAGTTTGGAAAGGCTTCTACAAATTCACTTTGTCATTAAAGAGGGTTTTTTCTTTGCATCTAAATGCAAGCTAGAAGATGAATATCAAAAACAGATTGGAAGGCATTTTGGCAGATGAAATATTTCAGATATTGGTATTGCCTGAATTTCAGTAAGCATTTCTCAGCTGAATATTCAATAATTTTTTGCCTTTAAAAACCTATTTAGGCCATGCCTGGAAAATAATCTTGTTGAAAGGCGAATGGCTGCCATGGTCAAAACACTTTACAGCTTCTCTGGCATTAGGGTTAAAACTGTATTTCCATATGGGCCTTACAGAATTTTAAATAAATAGCTGTTTTCTGGTGTGGGTTTTTTTTGGGGTCTTTATTATGTAATAGTGTGCAGGCTGAATTCTGCTTCTCATTATTTGAAAAAGCTGAGGGTAGTGGCATATATTATTTGACATTTCTTGGGAGTGAGTGCTCTGAAATAGTGCTATTATCACATTGCAAAATGACCTAATCTAAACAATGGGAAAAATTCTCATCTTATTGACAGCAATGTAAATCTAGGTGAAATCCCCTGAGACCAAGTTAAATACATGGATTTCCTCTACATTTCTACTGTTGTTTTAAAGTGCTGAATCTGCCCTAGTGACATAATTGAGAATAATTGAAAGAGCCACTGATCACACAAAAAAATCCCCTGCTATTTGATAAGGTTCCACAAAGAAAGTTTATCCTCATGAATTCCATGTATTTTTAATGCAACTTCTTTTTTGCTGAATTGATTAAGCTCTGTTGAAAATTCTTGACTGTGGAAGAAAATCAGCTGTGACTGTGGGAGGGATTGGCTGATAATTTAGTAAGAAAAAACCCCAGCATGACTGTAGACTTCTGGAGAAAGAAAAAAGAAGATTTCTCCAGTAGCTGTAATTTTGAAAATAAGCTGAAAAACTTGGTTTTGAAGTTTGATAGTATGTTCTGAAGGGAGCTCTTCCCTTGCTTTAGGCTCTTTGTGCACTTTACCAGGGGTCAGGAAGTTTGCAGAAAAGCAGGGCAGTAGGTAAAATCCCTCTGAAATCATGGATAAAACTCCCAATTAAGCAGATACAGGATTACAAACCATATCAAATGCAGTAGACAGACTAATATTACCTCTGGAGAATTTGTCTATTAATCAGATGTGGTTAATTTTCCACACTGAAAAGAGAGTTGTACTTGGTTTTGTGTACTGTCATTCCCTTTTTCTTAAAAACAGGGTGGTACCATAGCCTGCTTTAATGTCACCAACCACTACAGTAGTGTTACTTCTTTGGCTTTTTTAATATATTTTTTAAAGGATTCTATATAAAGAGCTCCCTCTTGGTTGGGCAACAACTGGCCTTGGTTAGGCAAATCTGGTCTGTTTGCACATATTTCCAGGAAAACTGGGAAAAGTGAATGGAACTTCAAATGACTGGTGCTGTACCAGTTCTGCACACATCTGTCTGGGTTTCTTTCTCCTGTGGTAATGATTGGAAGCTTTCTGTATCCACAGGCATAACAAATGAACAATTGGTCTTTGGGTTTTAAGATTACATCAGCTCTGAAGCATTGCTGCTCCGGAGAACCAGGTCAGTGTGGTCAATTCATGTTGATTATAGCAATTGCAAAGTGAATCCTTATCCCTGATGTTCCCCTGGCAGAGGAGAGTTAGACCTTTTGATCACTGAGTGAAGGAAATTATTTTATTCAGTGACCTATGATTGTTATATCTTTTGTATGAGTTCAGAGCCACTCATTCTTCTTTCTTTCCAGAGAGAATTCCATCTGTTTGAGTGGTAGGGTGATGATCTAGCCCATTTTCTGTGCACAGTCAAAAGAAGAATATCTGTGAATAAACTAAAAAATGCTCTGTGTCTGTGGCTCTCTGACTAAGCATTTGCTGGAAAAAAAATCAATATGTAAGCAATTTGTTCATGAAAATATCTCCTTGTACAAGAAATAGAAACTCCAGTGGACACCTAGGAATTACAAAATCTGGAAAGAAGACTTATCTACTGTAAAGCAGCACACAGTTTATAACAATGCCAGTGGGCCAAACAGCATTGTATTATGTTAATTTTTTGCATGTTTGGATGGAACAACCTGTCTGTGTTTACCAGCACTGCATTTTACATAATGATGCTGCATTAAAGCTAAAAGGTGTTAAGCCAGTTTGGTTTGGGGCTCAGGGATTAGCCATGGTGGCATGGGTTGAGAACAGGCACCTCCAGCTGAGGAAGGCAGATTAATAAATAATGGGAAATCCAGCAGAGTCTCCTTCCAACCATACTGAGCACAAACCCAGTATAGAGCTAGAAGGTGGAGTTGTTTGAGGTGGTATTTGACATCATGAGCACTACAAAAATAAGAAATTACAGCATCCAGACTTCCATGAAGTGTGAACAGTTTAAGTTTGTAGATGTTGGTTGTGAGCCCCTAAATAGAGGGATTGAAATATTTTGTGGAATCAAATACAATGCTGTTTATCAGTGGGTGATAATTCCACTTTCCTTCATTCTAAATGCATCTTGTGTAGACGTATGTAAGTAGATGCTTGTTAGACATATGGCAGAACAAAGCAGCTCCAGCTCACTAATTCAGCATCTGCATTCTGAAGCAGATAAAACTCTATTTTTCAAAAATCTTTCTGTTTAAATAAGTCCTTTCAACTGTCTTTACTTGAAACCAGACATGAAATTGTTTTTCCTCCCAGTCCTATGAAAATCTGGGACAAATTATAACCTTTCTAGCCCTTCTCCCTTTGGCAAAAAATGGAAAAAGTTTTCAATATATTTTGATTTTACCAAAGACCATTATCTCTCTTGACCAGACTTTGACTAATAAGTTTAGCCTTGCTGTACTTTTCAGCTGCCTGTAAGAAGCCATGAGTGTGCTGTCTTTAATCTTTATAACTAATATACTTCTAATCTCCCAATTCCTCTTCCCTCAGTGCTGCAGTTCATGTGTGACAGCCTCACACATATTTCGAGTCCTGTTTTCAAGTCCTTGAACCAGTCCTTTCTTTGCTTTTTTTGGAAACAAAAGACCTTTTTTGGAATCTGGGAGAAGTCCCTGCTCCAAGTCTCTCACCATCAGGTGCATTGTATCCAGATATTGCTGAATCTGTTCTTTCATTTCATTTTACACTGGTGGTAATAACAATTTGTAACGGCTATTATTGCACGTAAAGCAGGTTGTTGCTATTTTCAGGGTAAAAGATGGACACAGTCTATATGCAGGTGCCTCCATGGCAGTGTGTGTGAGATAATAAAAGTTTATGAAACACTGTGTGCAATACTGAGGTTATTGGAAGAAGCTCTGTGTGCTGGGAGCTTTTTCACACTGTTGAAGTGATTCAAACTTGTGTTAGTCTGGGTTGTCAACTCCAGATTGGAAAAGCTATGTATAGAGGAGGTATCTCTCCAAGACTGTTGTTTTGATCCTTCCATGCCTTGTGTCTTGGTAATTTATGTGCGTGGCAGGAGGAGTTTCCCACACACGCTGCAGACCTTGGATCTGAGAACCAGACCAGAGAAGTCGAGACTATGAAGTCCTTGGAAAACACGAGACTGAGAAGAGAATAAATAGGCTAGCTGATGTTGAACTTTTTTTGCTTAAGAAAACAGATGTGTAGGAGGATCATTTGCTTGAAAATAAGGATATGGGATGGGGGACCACAGTCTTTTGCATGACCTGAATTCTGGGGAACAGGTAACAAGAGAATTCATGTGGGATTCCTTCCCTTCTTGGGCATCCAGACACATCAAGCAGCAATCCATTGCTTCATTTCTCACTTCTTTGCTCCCTATCAATTTTATTAAAACACGTGGGAGCTGCTCAATTTCCTGTTCTCAGACCTTATGGAAATCCATCTTTTTTATCCCTCTTTTCATTTGCTTGCCTGTGTGGAGGTGCACGCTCCTGCACATCTGTATTCCTGCGCGCCGGCCGCGACACTCAGTCGTAAAGAATGCGTGACAGCCGTGACCGTGGAGCTGTGACACGGCTGTGTGGTGTGAAATGGGGCTGGGAAGGGAGGGGAGAGACCCATGGTACACATCGAATGTACAGTCATTCCCTCCTCTCCCTGTCTGAAAGGCTTCCAAATCTCATATATTCACAAGCAGACCCCGGCCAAAGCCCGCAGCTGTCATGCATTTTCAACAGATTCCACAGGGCCTAGATGAGGTTTGAAGACATTCCTTTGCTCTTACACATTAGCTAAAAGGAATTACCGTAACATCTGATATTGTGGAAGTGGGAAATTTGCCATCCTGACCTTGCCCAAAGCATTCCGGAACTGGAGGTCTGAGGATTTATTATCTCAGATGGCCTCTAAAGGTCGTCGAGGGCCCGTCCTAGTGGTGCTGCAGCCCTGCTCAGACAACCAATGTGCTATTCATTTGGAGGGACTGTGCTGGAGCTTTTTTAATTTTTTTTTTTTTTTGTACGGCTGAAATAATGGGCAGACACATGTTACTGCTGCTCTCTGGATCTTTGTCATAGGAAAAGCATGTTCCATTGGAGCAATTCCCAGCTGTCAGTAATGTGCTGAAACACCACAGCCAATCATCAGAGAAGAGGCCAAATAAACAGGATGTTCACAATGTGTATGATTGCATGAGTGTGTAACAAAATTTCTGCACATTTCACAGTCTCCTAATGAGATTGACATGCATTGCTTAATCTGCATCTGTCTGTTTGGGGAAGAAACACATCAACACCATGGAGACCATGTGCAAGAAATCTTCATTTCTCGGCTCTGTGGCTGTTGATGTGATAGGACAGAATCTGGTACTGAGCTGGAAGTGAGCAGTACTTCAGAGGTACTCATTTAGCTGCTGGGAAGTGCCCTATAGTCAGCCAAGTGCAGTTTGGTGAGTGTTCGTGTAATCAGAGCTGTTATTATAGCAACAGATGACAAAAGTGCCTGAGGATGATGCACAGAGCTAATTTTTAAGGGAATATCTGAGGTGCCATTTGTTTTCTCTTGTTTTGATTTCAGAATTTATTTTGATTGCTTTGTTCATTTTAAAAAAAAGTCTGTGCGCAGAGCAAACCAACAAAGGAAAGAATGTTTACAGAAATCTATAATTACATAATGGAAAAGCAAAAGCCATTGTGTCTTTAATTTGAAATCAGGACAGTATAATTAGAATAGCAAATATAAAAAGGAAGTCGATGTCCTCACCCTCCAAAGCATGCATTTTTCCAGCAGTCAATGTTCTCATCCCCAAAAGCACATGCTTTTTTGAGCAGAGCAAATGTGAATGCACATTAACTATCTAGCTGCACAATCACTGAGGTGCAAGACACAGAGAGTTTATGCCACAGTTGGAAAATGCCAACTTCTTCCTTAATCCCTCTTCTCCCTTCTGCTAGGTCTTTTCATGATTCATGGCTTATAATGTCTTGAAAATTTTGTTCTTGTGAGATTTCTATGGGTGACATCCCATAGATGGCAATTACCTGAAAGAAATACATCTTAAAAGAGATAAAGGGAAAGCAAAGCAGAAATACAAGTCTGATAACCTCCATTATATGTGAAAGCCTGTCTGGAATAGCTCTGATCTGCCCTATCACAGTACTCAAACTGTTGTTAGCTTTTCAGTCTCATGGGACAATGCTTCAGGTACACTTATTACAAATACATCTACTACAATTTCACACAGGCTCTTTGCTCAGAGAAGCTCCAGGAGAGGAAGTTAATCCTTGAATGTCTTTGCAATGAGCTGCTGTAGAAGGTATTTCAAAAGCTGCCAGTGTTGGATGGTGATAGTGGTGAATTAATTTACTGTAATGGGATGGACCACAACCTAGGAATAAATACATGCAGAGGATGTCCTGGCTGGCTATATCTAATCAAGCTCTGGGTAACTGGCTGCTTTGTGTTGTATGAGAGTAAGGAAAATGGTCAAGAAATTAAAATAACACTTTTCAAGGTAATGGCATTCTAGACATGGCTTTATCTTAATAGCCCTACCATTATCTTTCAGTTTATCTTGGGATTTAGGACATGCAAGACTGTACCCCCATTTCTCTCAGAAATCCTCAAAAAATGGGCAGGTGGTAGTACAAAAAACTGATAGATTATTTACAGACTATGTATTTAGCATTTCTATCGTGCAGGAATACTGCTTCCCAGGGATGCTTCTGAGGAAGAACTCTTTTACAAACAAGAAATATCATCAGATATCAAACAATCTGGGGGAAAGAGGAGGGAGTCAGTTATTGGCAGTTCTAGTCTAAGCCTCTGGGAAGACATAGGAAAAGGTGACTTCTGCACAGATTCTTAGGTTATGCCTACTCTGGAAATGTAAGTGTTGCAGCAAAAATTTAGGCAATATGAGTCAACAAACAATATAGGAAAGAGCAGAAAAAAATTCTGTGATGTATCTATCAAGATGCCAAAATTGCAAGTAAGCATAAAGTCAGAAGAAATTCCTGGGTCATGGGGTTGGAAGGGAGGCCAGGAAGAGGTGTGTTGCCAACTCTGACTATGCTTGAAACAGATCTGACGTAGTTTGTTTGAAGAAAGCTCTTTCTCAGTGCCTATGGTTTCCCAGCACAATCTAGAGCATTTGTGGGTTTCACAGGAATGGAATTTATGGGAATTCCTTGTTGTGGCTGGCTTGTTTGTAAAAGGTGAGAAATGGAGAGATATGGTTATATTCCAGGATAGGTCTTGTCTGATGGGACATCTAGAGCTTGGAAATGGAAACTGAGGAGACTGCATAGAAATTAGCATCAATCCCTTTCTGTTGGGCCTAAACATGACCCAAACTGTTCTTTTTCTTAAACTGCCTTGCGGTTCTACTTCTTAATTTTATAACCCAGTCACATCTTCCATATTTAGAGTGGTATCCTAGCTTCCAAACACTAAGAATATTAAGGATTTCTCTTCACTTTTGTATCTCATTCCATTATGTCCAATTATTTTTTGATTTTTTTTCCCCTGTGAGTTAAGAATAGAGACCTAGAGAATGCCTCATATCTGTCCAGGTACCCTGGAAAGGGAAGTATTTAGAAACTCTGGCTGAACCTACTCCTAAGCTGTATAATGAATACTAATGTAGCATGCAGAATTTTGTTTTCCTAGCTTGATTAAATTGTGAGATGCTAAATGTATGGATCTTGGTACAGGCATAAATAAATCAGGATAAGTCTACTACAGTGCTCTAAGTTTATATGCAGATTATAAAATTAAACCATTACAATGCTGTCACTCTGATTTATTTAATCTGACCTGAGACATTTATTAGCCAGGACATTCTAGACCTCTTATAAAGCTACACTCATGAGAATTAAATGTTTCCACTAAGTTAAGCTACTTCAATATTGACATTCTTCCCTAGAATCAAAAAAAGAGCATGGTTAGAATTTCCATAGAAAAACAATTCTTTCAGGAGGTTTTTCCCTTTGTTTTGTTTATTGCCATTATTGCAAACTAGATCCAACTCTGTTTGATCTCTTTAGCTTCTGAAACTATATTGGTTGTACTTCCCAAGGGCTTACTCAGCAAAGCCAATGCATTATGGAATCAATGTGGAACAGGAAGAAGACAAGGAGGAAGCTTTAAGTGTCTGATACAAATGCATTTTGATGACTTTATAATGGCTTGAGCAGATATGATGTTGTTTTTTCATCTAGGTGTATGTAGTTTTTAATATTTTAAGACATTTCCTGAGCAGAGTCACTGCTGCTGTTGCCTGCTAGTACCCCTTTGTTTATTGCACATTTTCAAAATGAGTAGTGATCTTCATTCATGTAATAAACAGCTTGTTTCTCTTTCAAAATGAACTGCATTTTGTTTTAAAAAAAATCTTAGTGTTTCTGTTTGACTGTGTAACCACACATATTTGGAAAGTGACCCATAAAAAGATTTTGGGAGTAAATACATTTATTTGCTTTAGTTTTAGACCTAAATAAAAATGGCAAGAGTATGAGATTTAAGAAGTTTCGGTTACTTATCTCCTGTTGCTCAGCTTGTTCAAAAACTGGGGCAGAGACAAAGTCTGGTGATTCAGCAGAGAGATGAGAAGCAGAGAGGAATTCCTGTAGAGAAAAATACAACTTGTCTCTGATTCTCACTGCTAGTCTGGTCCCTCTATATTTGTTCACCACCTCTTCCTCACAAGCTGAAGAGCTTTGGGAAAGAATTTTATCAGCACAAATGGAGAAAGAATGGCCTCCCCAGAACACATTGCCTGAGAGGATAACCTGGGCACATCTAATCAATTCTTAGGCCACTCCAGGAGCCTCAGGAAATGCTGGTGCATTGATGTCTCCCTGATTTAAGGCCCGTGGTGCAGTTTTTGGCCTTCAGAGAGCCCAGTGGAGGATTCTGGAGTGAAATTCAATGTCAGGAAGTCTCACGAGGTGATCTAATGGGAGAAATCATCAATTAATGAACTACTGGTTCTTGCCAGATTTGAGAAGACACTTTGGGTTTAGCAGTGGGGTTATAGCTGAACAGTGAGGAAAAAATCCCCAACTGGATAAAAAATTTAGAAAAGGAGATGAAATAAAGATACCAGGAAAAGGCAGGAAAAATTTTCATGGTCTCTGTTACACAGGCAAGGGTGAGGGTAAGGAAGGCAAACCCCAATCTTTAGTGGTTTTTTGCTTATTTTCTGAATGGAATGTTTGTACAATGTATAGATAGAGTGAGATGTTGTCAGTGAGGGAAAGTGGAGGAAATATAAGTAAAGAACAAGGCTGCCTGTGCCACAGGTGAAGAGAGAAACAAAATGAAGCCCATTTATTAGGCAGCTGTCTCCTTAACCCTGGTCTCTTTTGTTTTTAGAAATTACTGCTGGACACGAGTGACAGTTTATTCTCTTGTATTGTCTGTATTTTGCATGTGTGAATGAAGACTTGAACGAGGCCAGTTTAGGAGAAATTTCAGTGAGTAGTGTTTAGGGAAGGCTTCTCTTCAGAAAAACTTTTAATAAAGTAAAATTCCCCTGGTTAGTGCAGACACTAGAAGAAATAATCAAAGATTAAGGAAATGAGAAAATGGGCAGATTTTGAAATGCTTTTGCAATGCCTCCCAGAGGATCATATGGTGTAGCCTTACAATTTGAAGATGTTATGCTAATACAAATTTTTATCCTCTAGTTGTCTTTTGTACCTAATTATTTACTCATTTGTTTAATAAAACAAGTTAAGAGTCTTAGGCAAAACCCACTATTTAAAATGCAAACGATCTTTTGTACTGACTTTATTTAGGGAGTTAACAAATTCTATGAATAGAAGGGCCAGACAAACCACTGTAAAATTTCTATTCCATTCCTTTGGAAAATCCTCCCCTTTGCCCTCCCATTCCTAACCACAACCACACATATATCTGCTATTTTGAGGAATGCCAACATTGTTCTCGGTTGTCTTTTCCTTGCAATTTTGGTGGGTATAAATTGAATTCTTCATCCTCTGCTCGGGTTCATATTTTTTAACCTAAATCAAACTCATATGTCAATCTCCAATTGACTAATGCATGCCACAGAAACTTAAGCAACAAGATTGTGAACCATATACTGAGAATGACATAATACTTGATAAAATACCAAATACTTACCAAGCTAAAGCCAGTGAAAATCAGTGTCAGTGGCAGCAACAGAACTGAGAAAGGCAGTAAACATCAGCTAACTTAGCTCATTTTGACAGGGAAATAACTTTTTCAATCTAAAAATCTTTAGTGCTGTAAATATACAAAGTGTGTTATTCGTTGACGATAAGTTGTTAGTTAATGACAAACAGACCTAAATCTGCCAGTAATCATGAGCTGCCATATCTCCACTGAAATTCATATAGCTCTTCTGATTTTCATCAATTAAACATCTGTTCCCAAACCTAACAATGAGCAATACTGCTGGTGTGAGCCAACTGATTTTTTTTTTAAATCCACACGGAATGGCGGGGTCTACTTTTATGTGACTCTGATGGTTGGGACATCCACTGCTTTAGCATTCCCAAAACAAGCAGATCCCTTCCCAGTGAATATGAAATGCATCTGCTGAACTCTCTCCTTCCTCATACATCTCGATCACAGCCCCTCCCTCTTTCATGTGTCCCTGCAGGCTCCTCACCTGGTGCTGCATCAGGTGTGAGCAGCTTGCCACCACTTCCACAGCCTTGAGTATAAGAACAGCTTGCCCTCTTAGCTGTCCTCCCACAGCAGACTTCCTGTTCCCAGTCCTCCCCATCTGCTCCTCCAGTATTCTCAAATCCATCTGCTTCTCATATTATCAGCACTTTTTTTAATCCTGTCTCTGCTGAAGAGAGCAGGCTGCCTGACTTAGTTTGTAAGACTCTTGCCTTATATGTTTATACTTGAACCTTTTAAGGCTTCTGTTTCATTTGTGCTTTAAAATTACCTTTTCTTTTTTCTATTCCATTTTGTCCATCTCACCTGAAAAAGATAGGCCCATAAAGCAGGAATGCTACCTTCTTGAAAGTTTAAAAAACATCTGTCACCTGACAATGATAAGGAAAATATCTTCATGGTGGTAAGAAGAAAAGGCTGGAAATATCCTCATAAGTGAACTGTGAGATGGTACTGAAATGATCTCAAGAATTTTTGAATTCAAGGCTCTTTTATCCTTATTTAGTCATTGAAGACCCAATCTTACATGCAGCTAGCCCTCTTGTGAAGGTGCTGTTTGGATATTCCTGTGGTACTAACCTGTTCCACAATGTGTCCTGCCTCTGGGAAGTGGTGTGGTCTGTGGTGGGAACTAGCACAGCCATTTGCCCAACTAAGAAATTCCCTTTATAGAAGAGAACACAGGAACTGCCTTAAAAAGGGATCTTTCGGAAGAAAAGAGGCCAGACCTTAACCAGAGACAATGAACCACTATTTACAAGGCCTTTTTTGTTTTTTTTTTCCCTAAAAGATTTTTTAAAAGAATTAACTGGTATTTGGCTTTTACATATCTGGTGCCTGCCCAGTGTGAGTTAAGGGAAAGTTGAATCTAAACATGACATAGATGTTGGATCTTGAAACCTAGTTCTTTGCTAAATTTAAGTATTGCTTAGTGTCTGTATTTTCTCTTCATGAAGGTATTTGCACACCATGATCCTTCTGCAGTATTCTCACTTTAAAGGAATGAAAAGAGATCTTCAAATGTATCTCATCTCATAATATGGATTTTTGCAAGCTCTCATTTTTATAGCTTCTTTTACCTTAGGTATTTCAGTTTTTCAGTCTCCTTCTTAGAAAGTGAACATCAGATCTATGAACAAACATTCCTTAGAAGTTTAATCAGCTTCAGTCTAGAGATTAAAACACGTTTCTGCTCAATACTCCTTTCTTTATGTATTTTAGGTATCTTAAGAGAAATGAAAGATGGAGATGAAACTCCATTTAAATTACCTACACACCTACACACACACATAAATCCCTTCCTATTGCTGCTTTTTAAGGCCCAATCTCTAACTGAATTTGTCTATAGTGATGTCTACATGTATATCTGTCCAAGTCCCAGAGTGCTGTCAGTGGTAATTAATAATCACACATCACCTATGAAAATGCTGAATTGCACTGGAGTTAATGCCAATTTGTCAGGGCCCCTGCTAGTGAACTTCCATTCAGTGATTATTCCTCATTTTAAGTTTGATCTTACTCCATTGGTATGTATCTCACTGATATTGTATAGTGATAAACAAATCAGAAGTGCATGTCTTATAGAGGTCGCAGATTATTGCATCTGTGCAGTTGCTTCCACTAGTGAAATGTATGATCTCAAAAGGTTGGATGGGATATCTGACAAGATCTGCTCTCCATAAAAACATGCTGACTGGCAGTCTTCCCATCTCTGAGCTCCTTAGAAACTCAATTCCTTTTGGTGTTCCAGTGTTTTACCAAAAATAGATGTCACTAACCAGCCTGCAATTACCTGCAGCATCCTTTGCCCTTTGTGGGCACTGGCAAATTATCAGCATTTTTCCAATCTTCTTGACTTTCTTCATTATTAAAAGATTTATTAAAGATACACCTCATCAGACTGGATATATATTCAGCAGCTCTTCTAGGAAGAGCTTTCCTTGTGCCTCTTACCTTGGCCAGTTGTTTTTAAAGTGTTTATAGCTAGCTGATACTAATTACCACCTTCCATGACCATAAACTTCATCCAGTATGGATTTTTGTGGATCACAGTCTGATATTTTTCCAGGAGTTGTGTATTGCAATCTTTCTCTTTATTTGTTATCTTAATTTTGACCCAGCTGGCTGTTTAATGAAGTCACTGTCTTTCTTTAGATATGGTTTTGTGGTCTTTTCTCAAATGACAAACATCTTCCCAAGTAGCTGGATTAATTTACTTTTTGCTTTGTAGTTTTTCTTTCCAATCACTTTAGCTTAGTTTTTTCCTCTGGGAAAGGAGATGGTTTGAAGCAATATGTCTGGAACACCAAGAGTGTCACTCTAAATGAGATTTTTTCACCAATTTTAAACTTATTCAGACCATTGGAGTGGTGACAGTACTTGTTAAGAAGAAAATACATCTATTTTTAAAAAGTTTAAGTCAGTGTTAATCTGGGGCTGGTGGAAGTGGGGATAGCGGTTTAAGCATGAAATAAGAGGACCAAGAAATTTTCAAGAGCAGTCTTAAAATGGTACTATTGTAACATTTTCCATGATTTTCAAAAGGCAGAAAATACTGTTTTCAAGAGTGCTTTGTGCAGTAGCCCACATTTTGTATCTGGCTTATTTTAGTGGGGTTGTTTTTGGAGATGAATGCCTATCATGGCATTAATGAGTTTTTATAATAATAATAACAACTCTTGTTTGTAGTGCTACTGCACGTCTGTGGGTGACAGTAAATCCTTATGTCTTCATGCCTTCAACATTAATATGAGATACAAACAAATGATTGTTTGTAATAAAAATAAATAACCCATTAGATAGCTTCCAGAGGATGTGCAGCTCATTTTGGGTATTGGCTTTGGTTAATGAAATAAAATTGACAAAGGAAAGCCCTGGAAAGATTTATTGTTACATAAATCTTAGGTATATTTTGTACATCCTTGGAACAACAGATCTTTAGACATTAGCTTTAAATAGATTTACAGGAGTCAAAGGTCATAGTTCCTTAAAACAGAGGAAACTATGCATAGGGATTGTGTTTATTTTCAGTCTCTTAAAAAAATCAAATGAAACCATTCAGTATTTAAAGCAGAAGCACTTTGTTATGAGTAGCAGAACCAAGGACTGCGGATATTTTCATCTCCCTGGTTACCATGTGTAACAAAAACAGATGCAGAAAAACTTGTGGGTTTTTTTTTTTTTTTTTTTTTTGGTCATCACTGCTTGCCTAACAGGTTTTTTCTTTAATAGACATATATCTATCTCTCTATATATATTGTAGTTTGTTTAAATAAATGCAGTAATTCTCTGGGAACATCTGCCCATAGAGCAGGCATCAGAAAACCCCACAGCAGTTTGGAAGAGGCAATATGCAGAGGCCTCTGAGGAGGGAATCTGGTAATAGATCTGTACCACCTTCCTGAATGAGTGACATCTGTAATTACATGGTTTTTACTGCAGGATAGACAAAGATAGATTTACAGGAGAGATGAAAACCCAGCACTGAGGTGTTTTTCCACAGACTGAATGCCAACAATTTAAGTTTCAAATAACCTGTTTTTAAATTATAAACTGTTTTACATGAAGATTATTTTCCTGAATTGCTGAGTACCAAATGTCATCCTTATTTAAAGCTGAAGCAGAGAGTGATTCAGATCCCTTTTCTGACTAGACTGTTCATAGCTGTGGCCTTCTCTGGACACGGTGCCCAGCAGAGCCTGGGTCAGTGTTACTTGCCTGGTGATTTTAGTGGTTTTCCATACAGCACTATCCAGGATCCTATTTATCCTCACCATTTGTTTTAATCTAAATCGTGATCTCTACACCAAGTACCATTTTTTCAGGGCCTTTCCAGCTTTGTTTTTTGTTTAGGCAGTTTGTGGTCCTGCATTTACTGTGGAGAAATGTTTTGGTGCCTCTTAGGGATCTGCCCTTCATGGTGAATTATAAAGCTGTTGTTCATCACACTTATGGATCAAACTGAGCATTCCCTTCTTTTCCCTGCTACCCAACAGTGGCTGGACACGTCACTAACCAGCCATGGGATTGTTTGTGGGCTTTGATCTTAGCTTCCCTGGGAATCTTTGAACAGTCTAACTCTTTTATCTGAGAGACTGAGAAACTGGATCATGTGGCTCCCATTTTGGTGTCAATTACTGTATCTGTGGGTCACAAACTTGTAAAGTAATGAGTCCCTCCCGCCAAACAGTTGCTTTTGGGAGCACATTGGTGCATATCCTAGGGTACTAATGTATTTATTTGTTTGTGAGGTTCTTATCAGAGTAAGGGCTAGGTGCTTAATTACACTGTAAAGTAAAATCACACCAAATCAACAACACTGGAATTGCTGCAGCTGCTCAGCTTGGTTTGGGATACACTCGTGAGTGGAAGTGTCCAGGTCATCTGAATACACTGAATATTATGGACTTAAAGAAAGCTGAAATACCTAGAGATTGTAACAGGCAGAGGGGAAAACAAATGAAAGGAGCACAAATAGAAAGAGAAATAATCAGAGTGGTCATAATTTCTGGTCCAATAATAGTGGAAACACACAAATCTTTTTGGTTTTAGACTGGGGAGCAAAGAAAATGCAGTGGTTCACAGAGAGGCCTGGAAAACAAGCCTTCTGAAAGGCTTATGCTTGGCACTTCTGCTGCTTAGGCATTTGGAATCATGCAATTTTCTTTCATGGACATGGATAATAATGACTGGAACTCCCACCAAAATAATCACGCATACTACAACTTCAAGGAAAGAGTTCACAGGTTCTTTGCAAGGCCTAATTTTAATCATCCAGATCTGATGCTGGTTTAGAAAATTTATTTCCCAGGCTTCCTGGCTATCCAACAGAAAGAAGGAGGCTAACATCACTAACAGAAATGGCCTGTGCTTTCCTTCATTCATTTCTTTCCATCTTTTTGCCTGTGTCTCCTTCCAGCCTCAGTTAGGAGAGTTTTTGCACTGTATATCAAACCTAATGTGCAGTTGGTCTTTAGGACCAAAATCTTTCAGTGCAATTAGGCTTTAAAAATATATTCTGAAGCATCTTGCTCTGAATTTTCCTTTTATTTTGCTCTCTCTGTCATGCTTCCTGAAGTAATTTACAAGATCTCTGCCCCAAAAGCTGGCTGTAGGGTCCTTTTGGACAGTGAGCTTCCTTAGAGGCACAAGTCAGTGCTGTTTGTGCACAGCCAGCAATGTCACACTGTTATCTTCCTGAGTCCTCTGAGTTTTTATTTTCAAAGTTATTTTATTGGAAATGTTCATCTCTGGATCAGTGATGGGCCAGCACTGTTGTCCTGTAAGCAGGAGGTCTCCCAGCAGCTGGCAATGCTGGCTACTGTGTCTTGTGATGAAGAAAAACCTTTGCTTTTGTAACATGCCCATCAGTTCCCAGCTCTTACCAGTTCCTAGGAGTGAGGTCTGTCAGCACTGGAGTAAAGTCAGGGCAGGAGGCAGCTGCTGGGCATTGTGGAGAGTGTTTAAAGCACTGTACAAAGCCAGATTTAGCTGCTCTCCGTCAGTCTAAGCTGACCCTATAGACCTGCTATAGGTCTATGCAGGGCACATTCATAAAGAACAAAAGGTCAAAGAGTCAAAGATTCAGAATAATCAGCCAACTAAATGAATGGAAAAAAAAAATACTGCTTCCTTTTTCCCCCTTCACTTGGGGATTGGATATTTGCCACCAAGCTTCAGACATAATTAAAGCAGGGGCCTTGTTCACAGCAGGTACAGCAGAATACCTTCTTTCATTGCTGCTCCACTACAATAACACTGTTTTTCTTGCACCAGAATGATTATTTTGCTCAAATGCTTCTCTGGGGCATAGCTCTTCCTACACTTTGTGGAGAACCACACAATTCCAGCACCTTTCTCTTCCTTCCTTCCTTCCAGTCTATGCTTTTACAAAGGGTGGAGGAGAACCTCTCAGATTAGCAAGAAAGCTCTGGAAAGCTGTGGTTCCACAGATAAAGTAAATGGGAATGAAGTCAAGGGCTGAGTTAATCAGGCTACAGTTTTGCTTTTGGAAGACAGTGAAAAGTCTGTGAGGCAGAGAGGGATGATACCTGCCTTGTGCCCAAACATGCCCTGTATCATGAGAACAATGAAGATGAGAGTAGCTCTTCCTCTGCAGACAGATTTAATCACTCCCTGTATATAATGTAGCTATTGGAGGTCACATTTCCACTTGAATCTGTCTTGCAGAAGACCTCCAAATACGATGAAGTAATGAAATAAGTAAAATACATAGATGAATATCATAAAAATCAGTTATTCCAAATGATTTTTCCTCCCTCTAGTGCAGTTTATCTGTGTCTTACGTGGGAGAGATATGCCATCCTGAAAAGGTCTTGAGGATTTTCTACAGAAAGTTTCAGAAAATTGTGTTTCCGGTAGAAAAGTACATCTGTGTGGATGGTGAGCGAAAGGTTACATTTGTACTTCTATTTTATGCACAGACATTGGGGTCTATTTCTTTAAAAAGTTACCTTATAATGCTGCTCTTTTGTGAAAATCAGAGCTAAATTTTGAGGAATCCACTCTGAACTGGCTCAGTTGAGCATAGTAGACTGAAGTATATTTTACTGTTTATAAATCCAGCTGGTTTCCAAATGTTCTGGGGTCTCGTTTAGCCTTCTAATACAATTATGAAAAAAAGGTCAGGCTAAATGTCAGGTGTTGACAAAGTACTGATTGTTTCCACTTTGCAGGCTTCATAAATGTCAAGAGAAAAGAACTCTGCTGTCTTGCCTTATTAGAAAAGAATTCAGTGAATGTAATGCGTCTGAAGAGTATTAGTGTGACAGCACAGCAAACAGTCTGAGTCTCCTCCCATATCAGGTAGCCCATGGAGGAATGGATGGATAGACATGTTTCTCCATTTTGACTTTATGCTCTCTCTCCTAAGACACTCAGAGAAGTTGGGTATGTGACTCAGAATCTCATTCATTCTAATTTTTCATTTGCAATTTTAGCCTTTCTGCAGAAGTTACCTGCTATTTTTTTCTCTCATTACTGTATTTTTTCTTTAATTCCTTGAAAGATCATCTCCAGGACTTCTTTCCCACATGATTAGAAGCACCACCATCCTGCACTCTACTTTTTCTCTTTCTACTGATTCATACCCATAGTGACAAGACACCAGTTCCTAGTAAGAATATCCCTGATCATCCTTGTCAGTCATTAGGTTGTATCCACCAAGTAAATACTTGGAGATTCAGAACTCCTGACTGTCTGCTGGTCCTGACAGGTAGTAAGATGGATTTTGAAGAAAGTGAAGTACGGTACAATAACTGTTGTAGAGAATTTCACTATGTGGTAATGGTGTGATACTTTTGAATTTAACTGAATTGGAGCATTATTTAATCATTCAGAGCCCAAGGCAAGGGTAAGAGAGCATTTCTTCAGAAATGCAGGTGAGGCTCAGAAGGCCACAGCAGCATCATTGCAACCAAATACTGTATCCTGAGTGTTCAGGAAACTCCAGTGGTAAAAAGGACAATAAACCAAAGAAGTGTACAGAGTTGGAGTGACATATTTTGGGCTCTACCCAGTTCCTGAGTGGTGTTACATGGGACTTTTTGACTGCAAGACATTCCTATTGGACTGGGATATGGAAGTTCTGTGCTCTTATGGAAAGTAAGTTGGAAGCCAGGAGGGAATATCAAGTGGCTCTAAATGGTTGTGTTTGTACAACAGAACAGAATGTAATTCTCAGGATTAGCTGAGGACTTTTGTGGGTGAGCAGCTACTGAGTATTGGCCCTGACCTGTGAGTGTCACGTTTTTTCCTATCCTGATTGAAAACAATTGGAAATTAAAATTACTGTTGAGAATAATTCTGTGAATTTTTGTGAAATTCTAGTTTTGACATGAAGTATCAGCACACACAGACTGGGGCTGTCCCCTTCAGGTAAGTGCAGAATTTGAAGTGATAGTATTTATAAATAAACATGAGATAATGACAGTATTTATAAAAATTCAGTATTTATATACAAGCAGGTTTATCCTGAAAACTATAAAAGACAATGTTAAAAACAGAGTATTTAAAACCAGAAGAGTATTGGGATAAAACAGAATGGTTATGCCATTATGAATTAACAAAAAGTACCTCATTTGCCTTCTGACGTATTCTGCTTAAATTTTGGGCAGAGGAAGAGTAGGCAAAATGCTTTTTTTCTGGCAGAAAACTGTCTCTGCATTTCAAAGATGTACATTTGAGGCAGCTACCAGGGATTGCTCTTCCTGTGTCTGTAATAATGTGTTAATCCTTTGTGTGACATCTTTGTGGAGTATGGCACAACAAGGGATGGACAACACAGAGTGCTCTCCTTCTGGGAAACCAGTGGCTGCCTAGAACATAGGAATTTTTTTTCAGTGCCACTTGGGAGACTACAAAAGGCATTCATTTTGAAAGTAGACCAGGGCAATTACCACTACATTTATGTTAGAGGTTAACATTAGTGTTATTTCCTCTATTGCCTGGTTTTACAGAATGTTATGCCCCACTGCTTTTATTAGATTCAAGCAATGGATGAAATAAGTGTTATTAACCTCTAACACTTGCAGAAATTAGTCTTAAGGAAAGCAGAGACAAAGCCAGGCAGTTCTTTTTCCCTGGTTGTTTGTTGAGGTGCTGTAAAGCTTTGCAGATTTAATAGTTATTTCATCATGTATCCGTGAAATAAAAATGATGGGAAGCAATATAAGAAAACAAAAGTCAGTAAAATGCTTTCAGCTTTTCTTAGATAATTGAAAATTTACATAAAATAGAACAATAGTGGATTTTTACTGAGTATGAGATCATCTGAATTAAATGAACACTAATGTCAGCCTCAACAGAAAATATTCACCAACTATATTTTATTGACATCATATTTGGGAGCTGAAAACATTTTCGTTGCTTTGCTTTGTGGTTGCACACAGGACCTCAAACAATGTTAGTTTAAACAATTCCGAGACCCATGTGCATTGGTATGGTCAGTGAATGGCTACAGCATCACCAGAAATAAGAGCTGAAGAGGTTCCCACGCTGTTCAGATTTAGCAGGAGCACATATCCTGTCATCCTCAGACAGAGAAATCACCAGAAGATGAAGAAATATGGCTGGATGTCCTGGGATATGGATTCCTGAGGGCACTTCTGAGGCTACTCAGAAACCTCATGTATTTCTGGTCACGGGTGCACAGCACTCCCTTCCTGCTGCTCACCTGAATAGTTCAATAGTTCAAATGATGATGTTTGTTACCATACTGTTCTGAAGTTAATTTGATGAATAATGGAAAATTGAAAGACTGAGGAAAATTGAAGACTGACATACAGAGGTTGTAAAATTATGTATAACCATGGATTTTTCTGAGCCCAGTTGTCCTATGATTTAAAATACAGTATAAAGTTGTGAATACAGTAGTGGATTGACAAACTTTCCTGAATTTAAACTTAAGTTCTTCAATTTGAAGACCTTTTAACTGCAGATAAAACTACATAAAATATTTGTTTGTCTGTTTTAAATTATTTTATTTCTAATGTGTCTTTGTCACGTGGCAGCACAGCGTTTGCCTTCCATATTTCCCTCCCCAGTCAGGGCTGTTAATTGGGATGTAACTTTAAAACTTTTACTTGTATTCCACTTTCTTCCACCTGAGTTAAATTTATACCTTAGAGCTCTTTGAAATATACCATGTTTGATCAATATACTTAATTTCTTGATAAGGTTTTTGTACAACAACGTGCAAAACAGTGGGGAGGAATGAAATGTTTTTGAGAGGGGAAAAAGAAAGTGTTGTTTTAAGAGAACAAGCATTGTCAGGAAGAAGTAGAAATAAGTGAACAGATGTAGCGGAGAATTTTCATTTATTAAACACACATACATGCACACCAAAAACTTAATTTCTAGTTACTGATGTTTTCTTCTAAAAGCTGCTATAATCTGCCTTACAGAGATATCCCAGTACTCAAAAATGTTGGAAATGGAACTGATCTTTCCTATCTCTAATTACTACAATATTATTTTATTTTATTCCATATTGGAACTTATTAAATGATCGTAACTAATAGCTGGTGATAAAGATAGATGTCATTCCTTGAAATTTGAAATCTATGTTACATCCATGTGGTAAAAAACAGAAAAAGAAAATAATGATTTTAAAGATAACATTAAAGGGCTCTGTGAGTCTCTTGTAGTATAATTTCTTTGGGAGAGAGCATGCCCTTGAAACATCACTTCTGTAAACACTTATTTAATATTGCTGAAGCTCAGACAGAAAATACTGCCCTTTTCCAAACATCTAAAATATTCAGTGACCCAACTAATTTACTTTAAGAACATTCAGGCTTTTACTCACTTTTTAAACTATCTCTTCAATGGCTTAATTGAGTATTTTAAGCCAATAAATTACCCTTCAACATTTCTGTCTGGAGGCTCAGTCAGTATCCAAAACAAGCTTGTCATTAATGAACACTTTCTCAAACAAAAGAGAGGAAGGCAGCAGATCTGAATTGTGGCCGTTGTTTGGTTCCCTTATTCTAAACACATTAGTACACTGTATTTCCCCACTTATATAGGCTTTTGTACGGGGAGCATGTGACTGTTTAAATGTCCCAGCGGGGCACCCAGAGACTGCAAAAAGGAAAAAAAAAGAAAAAGAAAATAAAGAAAAAGAAAAAGAAAATTGTTTGGGACAATTTGCATTAGTTCAAGGGCAATGTTAAGCATTTTACAGCTGGTTTATTGCTATTCTTGTGCTGTTTAAACTGTCTTTCATGTCAAAAGTCCTTTCCTGCTTACAAATCATCAGGAAGAATTGCGGCCACCACGCTGTTCGCCTAAGCTCCTCCAGGGGTTCTGGCCCTTTGATCACAGATATCGTTTGCAATTGAGTTAAAAATAGGGAGCTGCTGAGATAAGCCGAGGCTCTGACAGGAGAGCAGCTTTCCTTTTTCTCCTGGACTTTGTTGGCTCTCCCTGTGCTCTGGGAACACATCACCTTGGCCCGGAGGGAGCGGTGTGGTGGCCTCAGGAGATGCATTTGAAGGAGTTGGAGAGGTCATTAAAGAGCTCAGCCCAGCTTTGAGAGGTCCCTAGACTCCAAAGCTGGCTTGTAAACAGCAGCCTCACTACACAAAACTAACCTATGTAAGCCTGCATCCCTCTTTGGGGCAGATTCAACTCAGTGCCAAGGTTTTGTCACCTCTCAGCTCTCCTGAGGGAGGAGAAAACACTATTGAAAACGGAAGTTCACTTCCTCCGTAATTCCGTTAAAATTGTCCAGGAGCCCTGTGGTTATTAAAGTTGATCAAAAATTCTGGTTTACCTTAGATCAAGCATGAAGCAACAGGCTCTTTTTGTGGGGAAAAATCTGAAGAGCAGTAAATGTGCTTTTCTGCTGTAGGTGAAGACAATTTTCTTAAACAGTCTGTATGTGCAACCTGCAAAAGAAAGGACTGCACTGCAAGTGAGGCTTATACAACCTACCTAAAGGAAATCAATTTTTTTTGTGTCATTGCCTTTTTAAGTTTGTTTCCCTCCTTTTGCAAGCATCCAGGATTCAGATAAAAAAGGTCTTTAATTTGAACGGATTTTTTTTTTGTCCTTAAAAATGATTCAAATAATTTAAGACATAGTCCATGCGGGGACTCCACAGCTCACACATAGACCACCTTTATTAATATTATTTATTTGTTTGATTATTTTGCTTAGGGACCTAGGTCATGAACCAGAGATCTGTTGGGCCAGATGTAAAACCAGAAAAAACCAAAAAAAACCAACAATTTCTTCAGGCTTTTTGTAACCAAGAGTTGAAATACAGAGAGAGGCAGAGCAGCTGTCACAGCACATCAGCAATCTT
>JBBMKD010000170.1:5211726-5269294 GCA_037834095.1 Argya squamiceps
TGTCATTGCCTTTTTAAGTTTGTTTCCCTCCTTTTGCAAGCATCCAGGATTCAGATAAAAAAGGTCTTTAATTTGAATGGATTTTTTTTTGTCCTTAAAAATGATTCAAATCATATAAGAAATAGTCCATGTGGGGACTCCACAGCTCACACACAGACCACCTTTATTAATATTATTTATTTGTTTGATTATTTTGCTTAGGAACCTAGGTCATGAACCAGAGATCTGTTGGGCCAGATGTAAAACCAGAAAAAAACAAAAAACCCAACAGTTTCTTCAGGCTTTTTGTAACCAAGAGTTGAAATACAGAGAGAGGCAGAGCAGCTGTCACAGCACATCAGCAATCTTTGTTTTTACCAGTCCTCGTGGCAGAGATGTTTCAGAAGGGATTTGAATGTGGGTGCAGGAGTAGTTTTACAACCATATTTTTTGCAGACCTGAAGCTTATATTTCATTTCATAGAGAATAGGGAGACAGAAGATGTATAGAAAAGCACAGTGTTGTTACAGCTATGGTGTTTAAAGGATACTGGGGGAAAGATTAGAAGGGAGAAGCAGATTTTATTAGTTTGGGTAGAATTTTTTTGGGAAAAAAAACCCTCACAAGATCTTAAGGACTTTTGTGTCTGGAAAGATTTTTTTTTTTCCAAAAGAGCAATTGGTGTAATGGATGATGTTACTCTTCCCATAAGCTGTTTCTTATTTATAGGGAGGACTTACATAGCCTATCAAATCAGCTACAGATATGATTGTGTTAATTTTGGGCTCACTTATACACTGATCAGTAATGTTGTCTGATTAGAAGTAAAAACTGCATATTGTTATCCAAAATAGATGGGGGTGGTGGTACTTGGATCTGTGTTTTCTGTGGTCACATGGCAGCAGTGATCTGACTTAATTAAGTAATTTCATAAGAACGTGATATTTTATAAATCCAGGAAATGGTGAAGTTGGAGAGGAAAGTAAATCAGGCTTGAATTTTATGTGCAGTTGTTCAGCTCTTACAGAGCTGTCTCAGTGTATGTAAGATTAACGGGCCAGAACTATTACTGCAAGTTTTGCATTTGGGAGTATTTTAGTCATATAAATACTACTGGTAGTAAAGAAAATAACTGGAAACTTTGCGGGGAAAAGTTGGGGTTGTTTTTTTCCTTTTTTCCCCTTTTTTCCCCTTTTTAAAAAAACCTGCAGGAAATATCAGTGATATGTCAGATTCACAGACACTGTGGAGTACAGTTCTAGAGCTCTGCCTTATTTGTGCTTTATTGCCTCACAGACTGTTGAATGGACAGAAACTCTTTACAAAACTCATTTTCTCTGTATCAGTTTTTGTCTTTTTAGCTGTCTGACTACAGTTGACCCCAAAACACACCACAAGCCTGCCATTTCTTTAAGAGAGTGCATACTGAAAAAATATGAGAGTCCATGGTAATAACTTCTAATAATTGTTAGGAGGAAGAAATTCCACGTTTCCAAACAAAATTTTCCAATGAAATGAACAGAATGTGATCTGATATTTGTGCAAAGGTCCCTTGTGAAACTTAGGTGGGAAACTAGTCTGAGAGTCCTGAGAACAGAACTGAGGCAAACCACCATTGCACAGGTGATACAGAAACATGTCAAATGTGTAATGAATATATAGAGAACAATATTTATTGCTCTTTAACATAAAACATTATATTGTAAGTGCTCATAACAAGTCACCACAATTGTATATTGTTGGCAATTCATTAGGCTGAGTTATCATATGGCTGATGCTAATTATACAGCTCATTTGCTAATTAGATGTGAGTCCTTCTGGAACTTAAAATGGGGCTATTGCAATTTGTATTAGGAGGCCATTTAACTGTGTGATGTGAGTCATGGTTGCTTGTTTCTAAGACAAATGTAAGCGTAATTTCTCCTCTCCCACTTAAAAAAGCTTTTCTTGAAGTTGGCCACACTTATAATTTACTGGTTAGTACCAGCATCTCCAGTGGAATGGCTTTACCATGATTAAAACCACCAGTTCCTAACTGTATTTTCTTTCATATTTACATTTTTTTTTCTTGTTCACTGTATTTCTTAACTCAGTTTCTAGTATAGTGCAAAGTTATAGGTAGTGACATCTGTAGCAGAAATGGCATTATCTCTTTGTAGAAGGGATAGCATAAAAACAATGTCCAGAACTGTTTTAAATTTCTTCCTGATGATCTGTGCCTCGGGGAGGGAAGATAGGAGGGGATAGGAAAAAAAAACCTTTGAAGAGGATGGAAAATCCATTTGCACAGATGTCTGGAAAATCAGTTTCCTCCCAAGCTGTCTCAAGACTTTTGAAGAAATCATTATATTACCTTTTAATCCCCTAGTGCCAGCAGTTGCCTGTGTGACCAGACACTGCAAGCAATGGTCTGTGTGTGTCTGTCAGTCTTCCCTCAGTGTCCACATGTTAATTAGATTTGCTCCAATGGAGAGGCACATTCATATGCACATAGGCATATGTATTTTTTGATTTTCAAAATTTGACGGACATCACAAATTGCAGCTATTAATAGAACCTGTCAAATGGTATGGGACACAATTTACTTCCTTTTTGGCACCCAGTGTATCCTGTTCCTATAGTGAGGAAGTACTACTGCAAAAATATTGGCATCTGCATTGCTTGCAATTGTCCATTCACCAAGAAACTGGGATACTCAGCTTTCCCATCTTGTTGCAGGAGAGTAGAAACTGAATGCTATTGCAGTATTTTTTGTATTAATAGTATTGTAGTGTGGAGGACTGAGCTTTAAGGGGGTATTCTAGGTGCACAGGGAATAATCCCGTGTTTTGCACACATTTTTATATATTAAATTGCTGTCAGCTAGAGGATTGATAAGGTATTTCATGCTCTCAATACTACTATCAATTATCTACAGCTAAATTTGTATCCCTTATTTACTCAGGTAACTGTATAGAAGTTGAGAGGTTACCTAAATAACATTAAAAAAAAATTCCCTCATGCTGCATAAATGATTGATCATTAAACCAATAAGTTACTAATGTAAGGGTGATACTATGTAATTAATCTGATATCCCATGTAGACAATAATGTCTTTGTAGCCTTAATACTGAGTACACAAATCCATGCAACTCTTTCAGTGAAAAGGCTTTGCTTTAATTGCTCACAAAATTTGGAAAAGTTCTTGTTGAGGATGTGTCTTCTTATAAAATGTTTTATTGGGCACCCTTGGGTAGGAAGTGGTGAGCCAGACTGATTGCTTAAGCCTCAGCCACTGAAATCATAATTGTGTGTGTTGGTGACCCTGGGATTAGGATAAGACAAAGAAAGTCCCTCTGTTTTTAAGGTCACGTTGGTGTTAAGATTTGTTGGAGGAGAGACTGTTTTCCCATTGCAAAAATGACATTCCCCCCCAACTTTTTCCTTCTGTCCTTAATGGATAAGAGTGATGTGGATTCTCTCTGAGCTTTGTCTCCTCTGCCACAGACAAAGATGATGCGCCCAAAGCCAACCCCATAACCTCTCAGAGCCACTGAAATGTGCACTGTCTCAACAACGAGAGCAGACATGGGATAATTGGCTTTCCCCTGGTAGTGAGTAGAGCTGTGTTAAATGTGGGCCTGAGGGGAACCCCTGTTTTGGGTTGTAGTTTATTATTAGGTGAGGAAATTACTGGACACCTCCAGCTGCCATTAATCAGCCGTGGAGTCTGACTGGAGCCAAGCAAGAGGCCTGTGGGTGGATGCCGCTGAATGGCAGGGAAATACAACGAGACAGAGACAAATGTTTTCCAGCTTAGCAGCACTAAACTCTGCCCTTTCACAGTCCTTAACATGCATGTTCAAATTGATTTAGTCTGTTTACCCCCTCAGCCTAACCATCCATTTCCATTGAAGACTGACAGTTTTATGTGTCGCTACCATGTTATTATGTGTTGCTGTGCTGCCAGTAGCGATAGTGTTTCAGAAGGACTCACTTCCAGACATAAAGGGAGAAGGGGGGCAGGGAGTCCGAGTCACTTAATTCCTCTTTACAGGGTGCAAAACATGTTGAGCATGACACCCGTCCTCTCCCTTTCTCTCATTCTTTTCTCCCTTCCTTTCTTCCCCCGCCACCAGCTTCCTTTATTTACTTTTTCATCTATTTATTGATTTGAGTCAACACATGCCATGGAAAATCCTTAAATGAACTTGCATGCTTGAGAAAGACATCTGTCAGGTGATGTAAGTGTCTGGCTTATTCCTCTTTCCTGTTTAGTTTACAAACATGCCATTCTTTCAGGGCTCTGGTATGCTGGCCCGGAGGCTGCCAGAGGTGGGTGCTGCTCAGGCAAGGAAAAGCTCAGGTAGGAAACCCAGCAGCTTCATCTGGCTCCTGGACATGCTTTAGGTCCATCACCACTGCTCTGCTGGGATGTCAGTGTTCTGACGTTGCAAGAAAAGCTGAAATTGTTTATTGTACACATTCTCAAAATGGGCATGTAGGGAGACTGAGGGGAGGAGTTGTTTTTCTGTTTTGCAGCATTTTTGAAACAGAAAACATCAGCTCATTATCCAAAAGTCTAATTTCAGGCTTTGATTCCACTAACAATTCTTGGGTACAGAGGGAGAGTTAAGATGTGGCTCTTTCCGTATCTATACCAGTTTTATATTGAAATAAAGGAAAAAAGTAAGAAAGACTGACTCAAATGCACAAAACAATAAAAAACTCCAAAGAGAGTGAAGTGGCTGACAGTGAATTTTGAGCATCTCAATGATTACAAGGGCATGTAGTGACAGGACAAGGGGGAATGGATTCAAACTGAAAAAGAGTAGGAAGAAATTCTTCCATGTTGAGGTTGGTGAGACACTAATATAGGTTGCACAATGAAGTTGTGGTTGTCCCATCCCTGGAAGAGGGGCAAACTGGGACAGTGAAAGATGTCCCTGCCCATGGTAGGGGGTGGAATGAGATCAGTTTTAAGGTCCCTTCCAACCCAGGCCATTCTATGATTCTGTGGTCAGGCTTTTCCTCTAGGCTCACTTAGGTCAGTCTTATGAATTCCTGAGTTCAGAGTTTCAGTGCATTCAGGTAGGTTTTCCCTCTCCTACTTTTAATGATTTCTTGCTGCTTTTCCAACAATTTCTTTCCAGATGATGCCTGTTTACTGTGTTTTTTTCTTTGTATGTGAGCACTTATAAAATGTATGATATTTCTGTGGAGTAATTGCATCAAAGGTAGCCTGCAACATCCTCTGATTGAAGGTTGCCAGTAAATAAAGATGATTATTTGGGCTTCCCTTGTGTAGCCTGACTTTGTAAACTATTTCAATAATAATAATCCACAGTGGTATATATACAAATTGAATCAAAACAGTTTTATTCACAGAAATCTCCTTCTGGGGGGTTCTGGGAGAAATGAAGACAGGTGCTGGAGTGGCAGGTGCTATGAAAAAAGATTTTGTTTTGGGGACATTCTCCACACCACATTTCTGTACTCTTTTGAGAAATGACATTTTTATTCTGCTCACCACTTGCATTATTGCAAGACCTGTGGTCTAAAGTGGGTTTTCCTGAATACTCTTTGCCTGAGGTCATATTCTGTCCATGAATAATGGAGTCACTGTTTACCAAACCTGGCTGTGTGGCTCTGGAGAAGAACACTGAGGAAGATGGGGATGTGGCCTGTGAAAGTTAAGGCCCTTGATGCCATAAACACTGATGGGTAAGCTCAGGAAAACCTCAGATATCCAGGGTTTGCCAGCTCCTTTCCCCTTAGTGAAACCCCCATTATTCTCCTCTTCCTTAATGGCTACTTTGGTAATAACTTCTTGTCTTCCAGGACAGCCACTGGTCCCTAATCCCTCCTTAAACTGGGCAGCCACAGTCACCAGTCCCTCCATCTTTTCTGGGGTCTCAACCAAGTGAAGTGAGAGCCTCTGTCCTGTCTCTGCTTCCACTGGAATATTGCCATGATATGCACTGAAAATAATTAGAATATTTTGTTCTTGGTGAACATATCTAACACTAAGATTAATTGTTCACATAATTGCCAAACATCATTGTTTCATCATTAAAATGAAAAAAAGAGATTATGTATATATACATATATATATACATATACATACTTCTCTTTTGAAAAAACGTGCCTGTCTAGTAATATATGGAGAGATCCTGCACTATTTAAAGATAGAAATTGTTCCTGTAAACATAGCTTTTAGGATTATTTTAGGATTATTTTAGGATTTATTTTCAATTGGTTTCTAGTCAAAAGGATATGATAATGCTTAATTCCCCAGCTGTGGAGTCTATGAAAATTTGCCCACATGCTGAGCTTTAAGCTGAAGAAATGGTGCTGTAGGAACAGTTTCACCACATTTCATTTAAAAGTTGTCTTTTCTGAAGTGGAGAAGTCAAGCAAACTGTCACCAACATTTTCCAAATACCAGCAGAAATAGAATATATCAAAGCCAGTAATTATCATTGTATTGCTAAATGCTCAATGCCCAGGAAATTTAAATCAGGGTCTTTCCTTAACTCTCCCATACCTTCAGCTTCTTCCTGCAAACACACAGGTAACTGCATGCTATCATGTTAGAAATAAGTATCTCTTTACCCATTGTAAACCTAATTTTTGGTGACTTAGATTAAAAATTCCCTTACCCAGTGAATTTTAAACAGCTGGGCTATACATCCTTTTCATTCAGCTGTTTTTTCCTTCTGGAGGTACTTAAATAATATCTTGAGGGTGTTTCCTCTTAATGAGGTAATAATACCCATATCCTGGGCTAAATAAACTTGAGGCCAAAGGCCTAGGTGTTTATTAGCAGAGGATGTGGTTATTAAGAAATTTAACAGGAAGTACCCTCGAGTTATTATTTTACTGACATTTCTAATGATTATGCGTTTGAGAAATAATTGGTTGAAAAATAATACTTATACTTTTAAGAGGGCAGGTGAAGGAGAAGATAATTTATAGGTCTGCTCTTGGCAAACAAAGATTCTGTCAGTCTGGTACCTTCCCAAGTGGGCAGTGATATCAGAGGGAGGAGGTTCTGTGCTGGAGGATCTCTGCTGCTTTGGGCACCTGAAGTCAGTATTAATGCAAGAAAGCCCATGGAAGTTCTGCTTTTCAATTCAAAGAGTTGGACTGTGCATCATTTTAAGAGACTGCTGTTATTTGTCAACAACAGAGGTAGCAAAAGCCCATGAATTTATGAAGTTTGCGTGTTGTTAGCTCTAATAAGTGACAATTGGCATCCTAATCCTCTTTAGTAAGGGAGTTTTTGCCCCCAAAGGAGCAATAATAATGAGCTTAGTGCTTAGAAAAACTGGTTCTCATCTGTGATCTTAACTGGTTTTGCAGAGATGGGCAGGGGGACAGAGACAAAGGCAACTCAAAGAGCATGCCAAGATCCTGTCATGAGTAAACAGCAGTTTGGAGAAGACTCTGGACTCTCGGTCTGGTGTTCCAGTTGTGTTGCTTCCTCTGCCTCGTAATATCTCTGTCCTGCAAATATTTGTGCTGCATGAGTAGATTCAGAGGCCTTGGCTCGGCTCGCCGGGCTCCTATCACCGTGGATAGTGTTTCATTTACAGCGCTTTCCACTCTCCGTGATGCAAATGCTGGCAGGGTGCAAATGTTCTGATGAGAATGTGCAAACTGCTCCCAAACTCGGAGCTGAGCACAGATGTAGGTGTTTGTGAGGCTGGCGGCTGAGACAGATCAGATTATGCTGTTTAGCTTCACTGGTATGAAATCAACTCCCGTATTAAATCCCACCAACTTTCCCTTTATTGCTACAGAACAGGGACTTTGTGGATTTAAACTTACCAAAAACAAAACAAAACAAAACAAAAAAACCCACCCAAAAAAGGTGATTCAGGGAAGTGACAAGTCTCCATTTTTCTTTGTAGCAAAGTATTTTCAAGGTAATGAGCATCTGTGAGCTGAAAATTTTACCAAGCTTGGCGCACCCTATGAAAAATACGGCAATGACTAAGAGCTGTGCTGACAGCTTGTTTAAGTTGAATATAGGATGCAAAGTTCCCCATGTCAGAACAAAAACAAAACCACAACGGCTACTTATGTTTTGCCTACAATTAACAGAACAAACATCTTAGTAGGCAGAGAAGACACAAACAGATGTTCTAATTGCACATCTGCGTGAAACTGATATTTGCTAGTTCCACTGTAGCTTGACCTCTGCACCTTGGGAAGTTGAAGTCCCGCAGGATTTGAATGATTTATTGATCTGGATGCAATGAATATTGCAGAAACAAACTGCATTTCTAGGAAGTTAAGTACATCCTCATTCTGTGTAGCACTAATTCATGTTTGAAGGGAATTCACTCTCTGCTTTCATCAGAGTGGAGCTACCAATGTTGTTCACCGGATCCTTGAATAAGTGGGAGGAAAGATGGAATATGCAGAGGATATGATATTGGGCAACAGGATGAATGTGGAAATAAGCTGTAGCTAAATATTTGTCTTTAGGCTTCTGAAACGGATTTTGTGAGATGGACCAAAGAAAAGCTGACGGCAAACCCCCCTTTTCTTAGCAAGCTAAAATGCTTCTCATGCCCTACACTGAAGATTAATTGTGTTTCACAGTTCACTATCCAGAAACTAGGAAAAAAAGCCCCTTTCAAAATACGTGTGAAGCTTTTTCATAAGTAAAGATTTATATTGACAAGTTTTCATGATGTTTCAGATATAGCAAATAATGAGTAACAAGTGACTTTAGGACCAGCTGCAACATAGACGACTGCAAAATAATATCTTTACCTCTACACTGGGAAACTGGACATAGTAGGTTTGTATTATTTTTATTTTTTTTTTAATTTTACTTTTTTTAGAATATTTGATTACACTGGTTTTGGTAATTATATCTTTGGCACAGCACTTACTGGTGTGTGGTGCTCTGAGTGTTGTAGCAGTTCCACTGAAGTCAGTGTTTCTGTCAAACATGGGAAGACTCCAGTCCCAAGCCCAGTCCTGGTTTTTATCTTTGTGTTTTCCACCAAGCTGCCTCTTGTTCCTGCCTGCAACAGCTACACTGTGCTGAACTGAAGTACAGCAAATCTCTGTGTTTTAAAATGCATTAATTTTTCTATCCAGCTGTCTGAAATTAGCACAGAGGATTAAACAAATGGCATTACAGCTTGATTTGTTCAACCTGTTCTGTGGGATTTGTTGGTTTTATTTGTTTTGTGTTTCTTTTTCATAAATGTCAAACAAACCTGAAGTTTTTTTTGTCAAAGGAAAGTGAGATTGAGGAAGGCACTGAGTCCAGTACCACATACTGTGGTAATGCATGTAAAATACAAAGCAAATATACAAAATCAATAGGAAGACACATATTCATGCATATATAATATGTATAATTCTCTGTCCAAAGGATGACTCCATTAATGACAGGAGTATTACATAGCACAGCATTTTCTCTTTAATATTATTTTAATGTAATTTTTGTACCTCCTTTTTATGTCACCATTTCTTTTTTTTTTTTTCCCTCTGGTGCTTTATGGGTTCTGAAGTATTTTGTGGTACACAGAAATGCTTGACTTAAGAGAAAAATTTTCATGTGTATTTGCAGCACTAACCTTTGGATTCTAAATTTCTATTTATCTTTTATTAAGGCTGGTATGAGGGCATCATCTTCCAGGTGTTTTCAGTTAACTGTTTGGTGTACAGCAAGCACATATCATGTGTGCTGTGTATTGTGTCTGTGCATTATCTGGAGCTATTGAAAAACAGTATTTGCTGAGGAAATCATTTAAGAGTTCATATATATGATTTTAAAAGCCCGATTTCCCTCTCCCTAGAGATGATTTATATATAAATGTCAAATTTCAAATATATGACTCCCAATAAGGCAGCCACAGAGCACAAGACTGTGGTCATAACACAACTCTAGTGTCAAAGAAAGGCTGTATTTTTGGGCTTCGATGCCATTGTCATGAAATATGGCTTGATTTTGGTAAGAGCAGGTCCAGGATTACTCAAGACAATCGTACTTTTCAGTGTACAACAGTTTTAAAGAGCAACAGCTTTTTTTAATGCACCATTTATTCTGAGGAATGAGATGATCTTTTTGTCTGTAGGTGTGAGGGAAAACAAACAGATATTCTGAGTTTGTGGGACAAAAATGATATGCACACTGAATTTCATCTCATGTGGGAGTTGACAGTGTGAGGAACTTGCTGTAAACACAGTGCAAGCCTTTTATTGCTCTGTATTCTTGTAGATAACTTTTACAGTCTAACAAGGACAAGGATATTCACTGAAACCTGAGCTAATGAAATGATGGAAATCAGATGCAGTGAAAATCAAACCTCTTCATTACTGTGGTCAACAAGAGTCTGTTACTGGTCACTAACAGTGACTGGTCACTGACAGCTCTTAAGATCCTCAAAAAATAACAGTAAGATTGATCTTGTAGTAAAAGATACAAGACAACTTATAGGGACATTAAAAAAAATTAAATGTCTTCAATTTATGTAGTCTGGAAAAGGCACAAGAGATAATGTCAACTTTAATTACTGTTTTCTTCTGAACACAGGGAACAGGCCAAAGGGCATGAATGGAAATTAAAGAAAAATGGAAAACAGATGGTAGGAAGCATGCTACAGGAACTGGAATACAGGCAGCACTGTACATAGTTTACCAAAAAGAAAAGGGGACTTACAAGTTATTTTGTCCCATTTTAAACAACATCATCTTATGATCTGTTTCACAACAACATTATTACTAAATCAAGGCCCCATTGATAGTAACTGCTATAGTGTTGCCAGGATTTAAAATTCTTCCTTCTCCAGCTTTTATAAGACATCTTTGAAATATGGGTCAAGCAAAATTGGATGCTGAAAGATAGCTGCATAAATTAATAGCCTGACATCCAAAAGTGCTGGTCTCTAAAATCACCATATAGTTCAGGGGGTACTGGTTGAATACTTGCCATTTTGGAAAAGGTTGACATTGATTTAAATGCTTCAGCATGGGATTAGAAGCCTAATTTTAGTAAGCGCTTTGAAATAAATCATGTCAATATTTATGATGACATATTGCAAAGTGCTGTTGCTTTGTTTTAGGGGCTTTCATCTGGATAGGAAATCTTTTAGTCCAGGCAGAATTTCTTTCACTTTAGAGCAGACTTCTCAAAGCTGAAGGAGCTGATTAGGAAATGGTGCTGACATGCAACAGGGAGGTTTCAAAGTTTGAAATCAGAAAGACTTTAAGTCACACTCAGTCTTTAACCAAAGACTGGGGAAACACAAACACCAAGCGGTAGTCCTGGCAATTAATCCTAGAATTCATGCTTGGTTTTGAAATTAATTTTTTTCCCCTCCAATCCTGCCCCATGAGGTTTCTGTGCTATGGAACATCATGGCAGTTCTCAGGATGGCCTTTGTAGGAAAGTCTGTTTCAAAGGAGAGGGAAAAAAAAGGCTGAATGGTTACTAGTGAGCATGTTAACATAAGCTCAGTCATCCCTAGGCTTCCAGCACCATGAGGGGAGAAGGTAATGAGGTCATGAGTTGTTTTTTTTAGGTTCTGAAGACTGACTTTGAGAACTGAGGAAAAGTAAATAAAGGATTATTTATTAAATGAAGAAAGGATTACCCATTACAGGATAAATCTTGCTTGCCTTACGTGTACAAACAGTTCTCATTGACTATGAACAAGTCAAATACTTACACAAGGCATTTATAACTTTTATGTAACCTAATAAAACCACATCTATTATTCTATGTCCTGAACTTAAACAGCACACAGAAATTAGCCAGTTAGGTGTACAGTGAAAAAAAGCAACCTGACTTTTATTGCAGATCTCTCCAAAGATGGGATTAAACAAGAAAGTATCCTATCCATATAACCATGAGGCAAATTTATCCAGAAAAATACCCAGGCAATCAAGTTTCACTGGAGAGTCTCAATTGCTGTGAGAACAGAGTGGCTGGGAAAAGGAAAGGGGGAGGATGCAAAGCATGAAAACATTTGGAAGGTGCTTGAATGGAAAGTTTCTCCTCCTCTTGCGCATTCCTGAGAGTGTCTCGGAACACTGGGCAGGGCCAGCCCCGGGACACTCCCTGCTGGATAACGGTAACTTCTGTTATGAGATGCTGCAGATTACTGTCAGAGTCATTTTCTTCTGGACCACCAGCTGTAGTTATTCAGGGCAGATTAACCAGAACATAATTGGTCTCAGTCCCTACCCAGCAGCATAAGCTAGATACCAAGTTACAGAGAGTGCCAGCACAGTGCTAACTCGGTGACTGCATGGCATTTGTGTGTCCTGCTCATACCTCAGGTTCTCTGGCAGCTGTACATGACAAGTTTGTGTTCAGTGACCACTTGTGCCTCAGTATGTGGCACTTGGGGACATGGCTTAGTGCTGGACTTGGCAGTGCTGGGTTAACACTTGGATGTCTCGATGGTCTGAGAGGTCTTTTCCAACCTACACGATTCCATGCCTGCTATTAAGTCACTTGGCTCTGCAGCCCTTAGCTGATGTTATGCTCTGTACACTAGATACAAAAACTTTTCTCATCATCTTTCATCCTCATTGATTCAGTTGGAAATCACCCTGCTGTATGTTTCCCATAGTTTATCTCAGGAATGCGTAGATAATGATCTCTCATTAAAAGAGAAAGAAACATTCAGCCTCCTATTTTAATTTTATTCAGAGGAACAGCTGAATCCAAAAGGAAGATTTGGATGTTTTCCCCTCTTTCTTTGAAAAGTCAGCTACAGAAATTGAGGAGAGCAGACTTGAATCACCACTGGACAAGCGCTTTCAGTGCTGCTCTGGAGTAATTCACAGACATTCTTTTCCCTGTGGTGAAATATTTTGAAATCCCTTCTTTTTCAATCTGAATGGCAAATGCCAAAACCTCAGTGTTTTTCATGAGGAATTCTTGTCTTCTGGCCAGCTCAGTTAGCTTCACAGCAAGAACTGGGAAGTTAAGTCTATGGCAAAGGGAGGATTTCCACATTCATGGGGAAGCAGGCAGCAGCTGCTTTCACTCATTCGACCTCCTGTAGCACTGAGATATCAGACTTTGGAATCATGACACTACACAGAAAGTTATCAAATCAACTAATTCCTCAGGGATTTGACCATTATCTCTAATTTTTCTCTGAAGATGATTTAGTTAAGCTTACACATTCATCATGCAATTTAAGTTCATGCCAGGAAATTTTCACAGCAGCTCTCAAGTACTCCATGCTAACATTAAATAGCAAAAAAAAAAAAAAAAAGAAAAAAAAGAAAAAAAAAGCCAAATTATGCAGTCTCTCAATTCCATGCTGAAGAGTATTTCCTTTCTTAATCAGAGTACATATTGCTATGGTCTAACCAGTCAGCCATAATCCCAGTTCTGTCTTCAGCTTGACCTATGCCTGTGTTGTACCTTTTGCTGGTTCTGTTTCACATTGGCTCAATCATAGGGCAGTTTTTATCCAGCTAAAATATTTGACTGGGCTTTTCCTCGTGTCTTGTGCACGACAACTACAGTCCTCCCTTGAGCAGCTCCCCCAGGGTGTGCTTGCCAAGACTGCACTTCTAGAGCACAGTTTTGAGTACCTCTCCTTTCCCTCAATGTCCTTCTTGTCCTCAGTCTGAAGGCCCTTCCTTCCCCCTCTGCTGGTCAGTCTTGTGATGTCTTCATCCAGTTATGTATCCCTATTGACAATCTTGTTTTTTCCAGCAAGCTCATCCAGGGAGAATGGCAATCCCATACTCTTCTTCCGTGCTGTCCTTCAAACTCCTCTTCATTAATGTGTTGCCAGTCCCTCTGCTGGGGAAGGGTGATGATGTGCATGTGACTTCAGGATGGTTTCGCCATTTCTTTGTTTCTTTTCTCTGCCCAGATGTTGCTTTTCTCCCACAGCTCCTCTTCCTGTGGATAAGCTGGGAGTGAGTTAAGAGCTTTGCCATATCCACACCAATTGAATGTGAATTCAGCCATGACTCAGGATTAGGGGTCTCCCTTCAGGAAGCTCTCCTGGAGTCCTGAAATATTCCATGGAAACAAGAAAAGTGTTTTTTACCCTTCAACTCATTACAGACTGTAAGGACTGGAGATTCATTCTGTACTTCAGGTTATGCAGGTCTGGGTCTCAAGCAGTGTGGGTTATTTGACACAGTTTGAGACCACAACTTTAGCTGCAATTCAGAACATGAAAACTTCTTTCCACCAGATTCCTGTATTTTTGACTTCATCACTTGAATTACAATGATTTCTTGTTGTGCCGGAGCAGAGTCCACAAATTCTGCAATTTACTGCTTCCTGCAACAGTCTGACACAGTCCCCTGTGGGAAGAAAAACAAAATTAAATAGAGAACCTTTTCCTATTAAAGAATTATATTGATCTTGCAGATGCTGAGTTGACTTACAGTGTTTTTTCCTTAGAGCACTTGGCTGCAGATTCACTTAAGAGTAAATATAAAAGCTCAATCATCTTCTTTCCCCTTAAGCCTAAGCATTATAATCTCTTGGTCAGTGTCATGCAGTTTTTCTTTTAAAGATAAGGTTAAATAATATGAAACAGCTCTTCAATGTTCACTAAATTCTGTGATTTCCCAACTATAATTATCTAATTTCTCTCCAAAATCCATGGTTTATATGCAGCCTGAATTTCAAGTGCAATGTATAGAAAATATAAATATTTAAATTTGAGATATGGTTTACACTGTTCTTTCCTGGAGTGTTTTTCCTTGTTTCAAAAACCACAAGAGTGTAGCTCAAGTAGCCTACTCAAGAGAGAAAATTCATCATGTGTCTACTCCAAGGCTCTTGTGTTGTTTAAGGGCTAGCTAGACTGTGGTAAATAATCCACAGACCCTCATAGGAGGCACTGCTGGCTCACATTCCTTCTGGAAGAGCACAGGCTTGCATCTTTTCCTATCCTCCTCCTTCTTTTATTCCTTTTCTCTGAGATGGGAATGAAGAGGTTCTTTCATCTCTGGAGACTTCTGTGATGTTTATTTGACACAGAACCTTTATAGTTTGATTTCAGTTTGACTGGGCCCCTCGAGGTTGGTTTCCACATTCTGCTACAATAAGTTCTTCCCTGCAGATTGCAACCAGAATTTCCAGAATGAGGAGGGCTTTTGGCATGTGACGAGTGAATCTATCTCTATTACATCAGGATATACAAAGATATCTATACAGATGTATGTAAAGATATGTAAATGATATGCAAAGAGTATGTGACCACCAGCTGGACCTCAGCCAGGGAGCAGGCAGTGAGTTTTCTCCCTGGGGACAACCTTGTGGGCACTATCAGATGTGCATACCAGTGCTAAGGTGATTTTGCACTATTGGCAGTTTTGCCAAGATACACCAAAACCAAGTAACCTTTGCTTTCTTTCTGCAGAGTTCCTGTGACTGACAATGACCCTGACAGGCAATTGGTGTTTCCACAGAAACTATGTTTAGAGCAAATTATTTTAACTCCCCTTAGTAAATAGAGAGAGAAAAAAAATATTAATCTCTGACACTGCGTTTTACAGGTAATTGATTTTTAAAAATTACTTTGCTTTCTCATTTATGGCCAGGAAGCAATAAAACCACCCCCACAGTTCAGTTCAGAAAGTCACCACAGAGATGTTGCAAGCAGAGAGAGCCAGGAAAAGAGTGAGTGTAAAATTCTTTTAAAACCAGGCCTCACATTTCTCTGTAAGAGTGGATAATCTCAATCATTTTCCCTTCCTTCACAGAGCACAAGGGATATCTCATGAGGATTACACCTCAGCCCTTCAAATGCTGCTGACCCTGTTATACAGCTTAATCAGAGATGAGATCTGTTTGAATGAACCTGCTGCAGGCAGCCTCCAGGCATTACTCTGGAGGTAGCTTTCCTAAGTCTATCCCACGTTTCCCAGAATTGTTACTAAAATTTTGATGTGTTTTCCTACAGATTTTACTGGCTGCAGGTGATTATGGGATACTTTGACATAGCAAATAATTTTAATTTCTTTTTGAGACCAAATGGAAGTGTTCTTCAGGTTGTGTTGCTTCCAGAAGGAGCCTTTTGCTGGTTAAAAAAATTGGTGGGTACTTGCATTACGTAAGTTTTGCAGCTTTCTCTGTGGCACCTTATCCAAGTTACTGTGGCAACTGTGGCCTGAGAGTTGTCTGCCTTATGGATGGGCAAATAATGTGAACATTAAACAGGTGTGCTGGGGTCAGAGGTTGGCTGATATTTGTTTAATTGAGTCCCGTGGCAGAAACTGGAAAATCCTCAGCAGGGACCATTGTCATTCAGGGCACATAAGAATCCTGAAATAGGTCAAATAATTTGAGTCTGACCTTCCTGCATCTGGTGGAGCTTTTGGGTTTGGTGCACAGTGATTTTAAACTGCTTTTTCAATTTCCTGATCCTAAACATGTTAAATCTATTCTTCTGCAATAGAGAAACACAAAGTCCAGGCTCTATCATGTAAGATAGCTACTACTGGGTTTATATTTTTGAATTATAATGAGATAGATTCTGCAGTGCTTTAGTATTTCCCTTCACATCCAGTTTAAGGGGAAAAGAAGAAAAAGAAGGTAAAATATGATGAAGAAATTTTCTCTTGTTTCAAACAATTCTGCTCCTGAATGAGATGGCTGGCACAAGTCACTGATGGGCATGAATGCAGAATGATGTGCTGAGTTTGCAGTGTCAGCTGAAAAGGAAACAGATATTCCTGGACAGAGAGATGGGAATTTCCCAGTGTGCACATAGTGCCAGTGTGTGCCAGGACTAGAAGAAGATCTTTAATGCACAGAAGGGATTTAATGACTTAATGAACCTGCTGTACTGAATCAGTCAAAACCCAGCAAGTAAAGGTTTTAGAAAAACATGCTGACTTCTGGCAAGAACTGCTTATTTACTGGACTTCACTTATTTCATGGGCCATGATAGATCATTACTTTCACATTATATATGAAGATAATTACCAGCATTTCAGTGAAGTAGCTGCCTCTTTATTTGCTGAGAAAAGTTCATGTATATACAGAAAAAATCAGCTCATTTATACATATTTCCCTCAGAATGCCCAAAAGCCTGAGGATGTTTTACCCAAGTGTTCTCCCTCTTGAAATTTAATTTCACTAATAAATGAATATACCATGGGCTATATAACATCCAGGAGAAGATTAATAATGATAATTGTGAGGAAAAAACAGAAGTATTTTAATGTATCATAAAGGTCAGACCCAAGTAATCTCCAACAACATCTTAGCAGAAGTAAGACTGCATATAAAAATGGGTTTGAAATTCTGCACATCCTCCCCCTGCATAAGGCAGAATAGATTCCTCATTTCCAGTCGAGCTGGGACAATTTGTAGCATCTGGCAGCTCAGCTATGCACATTTTAAGTGCATGGATTCAGGAGGGAATATTATTTTTAAAACATGCAAAGCATTGTTTTTAGAGAAAAGGAAGCAAAAGTTATATATTACAAAAAAGTGGGACATGCCTACATTTCAGTTTTAGAAACCTGGCCTGTATTCCTGAAGTGGTTTGGAACTGCAGGCCAACTTCCAAGGGGAACACCCTGCTCCCCATGGGGAAGGATTTATGATTTTATTCAGGATGTATAAAATGCGATGATTTTGGCTGGAGTTCAGGAAACAGAAGAGGGGAGCAGAGTCTCCATTCATTTACACCCCTGCCTGTTGTTAGTGAAGTTTTAATGACAACAAACAAAGGCAGAATGTGGGCTGCAGAATGGAAACTGTGTGCTTTGTAAAAATGGCCAAAAATCAAACTGCTGACCCTTGTGTGAGCAGGAGCTGCTGGTGCTGGCAGAGCTCTGAAAAACAAGGCTGCAGCTGACAACAACAGCAGATTCTGAGAGCCCCCATTAGGGACCTTCCTTCCAGACCCTGAGTTTGTGTTCTCTCTGACCTACTGAAATGATCTGTTACAATACAGCGTGAACTCAACCTTTGGAAATAGATGAAGCCAGCAGTGTTTCCAAAACCCGTAGATGTGCAGAAAAGTAGCTGTATTCCCGGAATATGCAGGAACTTTTCACCCCCTGAGCTGCACAAATGGACATCTGTGCGTTTTGAGGGAAGCTGCTTGACATGGAATTTTTAAAACCTATGTAAATTTCACAGCATCCAGTCATTGGAAGGAAATGCTTCCCACTGTTCCTTCTCGCTGATAGTTTAGGGTTATCTAACACATGGCAACTTTCCTTTAATGAGAGCAGTGTGTGCAGGGGGAGAATCCTTATCCAAAAGCAGCAGAGTGCTGAGCCAGATCCCTGGCTTGCATCCCTTGCCTTGCACGAGGGAATTCCTCAGCATCCCTGAGTTTCAGGAGCCTGGCCCCTGCAGCATCCTCTTGCTGTGCCTTCCATGGGGGATCACGCCTGGGATGTAGCTGAGGCCAGCCAGGAGGGAGGCTGAAACAGTCTGTGAACTCTGGCAAGCCCCAGCTGCTGCAGCAGCCCTTGGGAGGATGTTGCAGCTGAAGACAATTTTGAACAGTCTGAAGCAGCTCCAAGCTGCTGAATGGGGTCCCTGCTGGCCCCTGCCTGGGATGGAGAGTCTGGAGATTCTTGTGGATCCTTGTCTTGCTGTGGGAGGTGGAGACCAAGTATCTGCACTGAAATACACCATCAGTGCCTTCAAAAGAGAGACAAGGCCTTGCTGGGTGGGAGCAAGGCCCCTGCCTGTCATCTAAACATATCTGCCTTTTGTAAGTGAGGCAACAACCTAATGAAACACTGGAAGCAGCAGATATTGCCTGGGAGGCTGAAAGTGAGAAGGGAACTCGTGAGCCGGGTTCCACCTGGGATCCGCGAGAGCCTTGGGGTCATCGACAAAAATGTCTTGACTTGAAACCCTAAACTTTCTTCTGTGCACCAGAATAGTCAAGTACAGAGTGATTTATTGGCATTTGATGCAGATAGAAGAGCTGCTCTAAAGGGAGACAAATTTGCTATTGAAATGGGTTTCTTTGTGATGGAAATAAAAATAAAATGCTTGTCTTGTTTCATATCATGATGTAGATTGAAATCTTCTCCATGGCCTCAGAGAGAGAGAGAGAGGGCTCATACCCACCACAGATATATAATGTCAGCTGTCATTCAATTTTTCACATAGTACCCAACACATGCACATTGTGGATCTGTGATCAAGGCAAAGCTTCCACAGCTTCAAATTGATCAAAAAGCAGCAGCAATGCAGCAGCATGCCCCTGGGAAACCAGAACATCACCACTACAAGTGTTAGCCACTGCAAATTAAAAGTCTGAGACTCTCACTGTACTAAGATGCTCATGCCTTTCTGCTTTCTCATGTACTAATGCTCCTAAATAAATAAAAAAAAAATCAAAATGTAATTACAGAGTTCAAAATTTAATTACGGAGTAGATTCTTGACTTTCCCTCACCTGGAATATACATCCAGCTGCTTTGTTAATATTGCCATTCAGGTACAATTTAAAATCAGCAGAGAAAGTCATTCCAGAACCTGCACCAGAAGGTCACAACCTCCTTTTGAAAGCACTGATACTTCCTTTTGTTCACTCTTATGTATCTGATTACAAATTACTAAATCCTACTGCTATTTGAGAACTTTTAGATTCTAATCAGTACTTTGATGAATGTACAGCACAATAATGCAGATGAGTGATGTCACCCTTTAAGCACACAGCAGCATGCAGGGACAAAATAGTGGAGAAACCATTCAAAAGCTCTGGGACCTTTATGATCTGGGAGCTTCCTTTGTAATCCATCTTGACTGTAAATTGTTGCCTAACAACTTGACATTGTTAAAGTGTCGAATTAAACCTTAAAAAACCCCCCGTGCAAATGCAACATGTTCATCTTAGATTGTGAAGGATTGCCTTTATGTTGGTAAAATAAAATGAAAATCCGGGATAAGGAAATGTTACAGAAGTTGACTTGAATAAATAAGAAGGAAACATGAGTAAGTTCAACAATGTCAGCATTAAAGGTCTTTTCTTTAGGAACTAGGTAACTTCCTAATGCTTTGTGCTACAGCATAAGAGACTGTTCATTAAATGATAAAGAGGTAAACATCACAGCCTTTTTTCATGTAATAAAAGAAAAACAACATAGCCAGCTGTTAAAAGATGAGCAAAAATTTCTTAAAAGGCTCTTTTCACAAAATGTAATAAAACCAAGTGGTTGAAATAAAAATCATAAAAATAAACATTGTCCGTGTAATTTTTCTACTGCAGGTGACATGCTCCTGATCTGTTCTTTTAATTTGTTTAACACACTTTTATTCAGGTATGAAAATTCCATAGGATTATTCTTGGTTAAAGCAGTGCTGAAGGATGTGAGGGCAGTACTATGAATTTAGGAAAGGGAAAAAAAATGAAGAGGTCTGCTTCTGATACCTCTTCAACACTCAGCTGGCAAGGGATGATGCCTGTCCTTTCTGATACAGTCTTTATAATTCTTTGCCTGTGTAATTATGTGTTATGATGTCAATATTATTTTAATATGGATTATAAAGGAGGGACCTGGCCTTATTTTAAAACATGCACCATTAAGCTAGGGGAATTTCCTGTAAAAAGAACTTTCCTGCCACCTCATATTGTATCTGGGTAGTTGTTTGTTATGTGGTGCACCTCTTAAGAGGTGCTGCTACCTGAAAGCATCCACCTTTTAATAACCTTCTTCCTTTTCTCTGCCAGGGACTTCTGACACTCCCAGCCTTTTAGCCTGGCAAACCTGAAGTAGAAGAAAAGGAATTTTTACTACATTTTAGGTAATCAATGATGTTTCTTGGTTATAAATGGGACTAAGTGATTTGGTGATGGAAATGGTGTAAAAATGCTAAACCACTTGCAAGTCTGCCAGCAGAAGTGAACAGATATTTGATGGTATGAGGTCTGATGATAGTTATTCATTCAGTGCTTCTTTTCAGCTCAAGAGTTATAAACCAGCTTCCCTGCTCCACTCTTGGAAATTAAGCCCATATCTCTTTGTTTTCCTATCCCCTTCTTTATGAGTATATATATACATTTGTACAACTGCAACTGCCTGTCCTGTTTTATCTGGGAAGCCCATTGTACAAACCTAAAGCTTTTTTTTTCCCCTGCTGAAAGTAGGTTTTTCTTGCAGTGTCACTTTGATTATGGCAGGGTCCTGTCTTTTCGACATTTAAGCATGTTGTGTCACCACATGATTAACATTTAAAGCTGCTTTAGCAGTGAAAGTCAGTCTCACTTACATACTTTTCCCCCTTGTTGATCTTAATATGGGAAGTCACTATCCTCTAACTGGACAAATTTGTTTCAAAATGGGCTTGAAATGCACAGGGGTCATAGCAATTGTATCAGTTCATATCATTCCCCCTCCTTCCTCTTCTTCCAACATCTCTAATACATCTGATGCACTTTAAAAGATCCTGGGAATAAGATAAGATGGAAGAAGTCTCCAGTTATTTCAAAAGGGATCAGGGAGTCTGAAACATTGGAAGGGGTCACCTTGAATCTGTGTAAGTATGAGAAAGGCAGGCATGCCAGCCCAGATGGTCTTCCTTATACTTTTTATGCTATAAAAAGGGACATAACTGTTGCTTGCATGGAAGGGTTTTTATGATCAAGAGCAGAAGAAAAGGATTTAGAATTGTTAATATACTGCTTGAGTGCTTAGCCATTATATTTACAGTAATTGCTTCTGGAAAAAAAAAAGTCCTTCTCCTGCCAAGTGTAGGAAAAATAAAGGCTGATTGAATTAAGTCTGGGAACCAGTTTGATTAGAAACTGAAACAAATCTCCTAGGACTCTAGAAAGCCAGTTCATTTGTGGCATTCCTTCCATACTCTAATGGGCTCTGATGCTTGATACTGAATGATAAGAAATGCTTGTTTCTGAAAACAGCTGTTGTGGGTTTGGTAGTTTGGAACTGCTTTTAAAAGCTGAATGTAAACCATAACTACGTGGAAATGCAGGCGAGTCAGATTGTTCCTCCAGATAGGACTGGAACCCTTGGTCATTTCTTCAAAAATGTTCACAGAAAAGTAGTAGAATTACAGCTTTCACTCTTGGAAAGAAAAGCAAGACCACCACTATTCCAGTGAGACTGTACAGGGTCTGTAATGTGCAATGTGGGCTCTGTGACTGGGTGGTACCACAGATCAGCACTTGGGTATTTTCTGTTTTCTGAACACTATCCTGTGCCATTATGCTGGGATGGTGCTGGTATTGCTTCAGAATCTGATTATAAGAAAAACATTTATGTTCTGCACTCCTGTTAACATTACTCAGGCCTCCAAATGCTTGAAAAATTATGTCCCTGCTTTCTAACTTTTCCATCACTCGTTAAAATTTGCCAGGGATGCTCGGTTCTTCTGCCTGGCAGAGCCCTTCACCTTTAACATTCTTTCAAGTCCAAATTTGAAAATTGGTTTCTTACAGCACCTTGTGGGGCACAAGCTGGGAGCTGAGAGCAACAAAACCCTTTGGTCATGAGATGAATTTCACTCCTGTTGTTTCCTGTCACCAGGGTTAATTTAAGTGTGAAGTCCTTGGGCCATCCCTAATATAACCCACAGGTAGAAGACTTCTGTGTGTCACAATCCCTGAACAAACTCGGTGGTGTTGCATATTTTTAAACAGAAAAATTTTTTTTTTCAATTTATTCCTGATTGTAAAGGTGGTAGTTTCAAAAAAAACTTCTGTAGTGACAAATGCATTTCACAGGTTGCTCTGTTTTTCAGGTAGATCTTTGAAAATTATGAAATTAACAATAATTATAATTTTATATAATGTATAATTATCTATTATTTACAGAATAAGGAGTGAATAGGGGAAGTAAAGATCATGTCATAACCTGCAGTATGAAGTGCTAGAGAAGAACACTTTTTTATGTGACTGCATTTTGCATCATTCAGAAATTGTGGGAAAGTTTCTAAGATACAGCATGGGCAGACACTGAATTTCAAATTGAATTTCATGAAGCAGGCAACACAACAATGAATTAACACTGACTTAATTTTAAAAATATTTGAACACCTGTTTTTTGGTATCAACTGATCATAGTAGAGTCCTGTTAAATGAAATTGTTATTGGATTATTTTTATGCCTTTTGGCCTATTTTATACCAGGAATAGACAATGCAAATTTAGTCCACACTTTGGAAAAAGGTTTTCACCCACTTCGATGTGCAATGGAATAATATTTGATAATTTTGCAACACTTGAAAAATGCAAATTTTTTTCAGAGAAAAATGTGAAAGAATTGTGTGCATAAGGTGTGCAGTGGCAGTTTGCATACACAAATTTTGTGCAAATAGAAATAAAAAAAACCCCATGTGGTGTAGGCTGGAGGTATATGCACAGACACTGTATATATAGTTGTGAAAAAAATCTTTTTCTAACCTGTCTTCCTGTTGAGAACAAATTCATCCTGTTACACCAGGATGATACACTGAAATCTGTTCTATCTTCTGCCTTAGCAACACAAAACTTTTACAAAAAAAAAGAGGAGACTGGAAGCTCTTGAATTATAAATGTTTCCAAATCACTGAACAAAAGCATATATAATTTATTAACTGTATTCAGGAAGTAGATGGAATAAAAAACTTAATGAATTAACACATTCAAATGAAGGTTATATGACATTTACCAAAGATTTTTGTGACACAAATCTGGGGAGCAGATGGGAGGGATGGAGGAGGATGTGACTGATACTTCACTACATTCTTGCACGTTTTCTGTGGTTTCTGTTTGGTTTGGTTGTGGGTTTGGTGGGATCTGCTGCATGGCTCCACAGTCACTTGGAACCTATGCCCAGAGCATTCTTGGGTGCACTTGATGATTTTATGGCTATTGGTTAAGACCTGTAGGATACCCCAGCTCCCTAAAGGAGCCCAAATAATTTTTAGAGGGTTCTGTGTACGTGAGTTCAGTCTCAGGCTTAGGAAAAAGAAAGGATTCATTTCACCCTGGAGACTGAGGAGGAAGGAAGGAGACTGGGAAAAGGAAGGACAGGGAAGCAATGGAAAGATAAGCAAGAGAAAGTGAGAGAAAGCATCAGGTCTAGAGCAGAGTATGAATGGAGAAAAAAATTGCAGTCAGGCATTGTTTTCCTTTTCTTTAAATACCCCATAAGCAGAGCAGTCAGCAGGCAGACAGTTATAGCACCAGGCACTTTAGACTGCATTAGGATGCAGAACAAGCTTTGCTCTCCATGGTTTATGATATCCCCCGAACCCTCTGGAAGGATAAATGATATAACTTGATGTGACTCATACAGGAAAGCAGATAATCAGTGGTGTGCCATAATGCAAGTGAGAAAAAGACAAAATAGTCAAAGAGTGCTTACACTGTGTTACTTTTATCTTCTGATATTGTTTATCATATTGGTATTATCATTATTATTTGCTAATGTTATCATATCACCTAATGACAAAAATTCCAGGCTTGGAGCCAGGATCCTAGACAAAACATCCTAATGCTTATGGCAGTTTCTTCCTTTGCTGGTTATTAAATTGTTTCTGTGAATGAAAATAACGATAACAACGAGGAGAAATGAACACCATGCCGGGACCAATTTCCTGCCACACCAGGAGTGATGCACACAACAGCCTCCTGCAGCTGGAACAATGTTCTGGGATAGAGGGAGCCTGAGTGAGGACCTGAGGCTGGAGTGGCTGGAATGACCTCTGGAATTGTGCTGTTGGCACTGAGATCACAGATGCCTGATTTAGTCCTCCAGGCTGCAACTTCTTCCTGCACACTGTAAAATGAAAATGCAGGCTAATAGGTCTGGCAGGGCTGGGAAGTGTTCAGGCTTAGGTTTCAGGATGGTTTTCCTGTGGGGATAACTGTTTCATGGCAAAGTTAAAACCTTCCCATCCATATCTGCATTTTACTGCCGTTTCTCTTCCTGTGTTTTTACTTATTAAGTTATGCTAAAGGGTACAGAGCAGACACTTGATGAAAATGGAGTGCCCTGGTTTTTCCAAAAAAATGAATAATAATAATTATAAAAAACCCCTATCATCTGCAGTTTTATGGAGAGCCTTGATTTATATGTCATATTTTTCTAAACCCCTTTTCTTAATCCTTTTGTAGGCAGACTTGACATTTCCCAGAATTAGCTAATGTTATACCAGTAAAAACGTCCCTTGAAAAAGAGAGATATAAGGAACTTTTCTAGTGAGGGTTGCATTGGATCATATTTTTTCCATTAGCTCATGCTTCTGTGGAGTTCCTAACCTCTCATTGGAAGATCCTGCTGGATCTTGAACTACAGTGAATGTCTCTTACATTCATTAGTAGCTTATATTGGAAGCAAAGGGCTTCTGAGCTTTTCAGCTGTAATTCAAAAACATTATTCTTAGGCAGGAAGGTGAAAATTTATTTACTGAAGGTAAAATATTTGTTCTGGCCAGCATGCCATTTCTGCCACTGGTACTGATGCCTTTTAGATGAAAGTTTGGTAGTAGCCTAGTAAGCCTGTGATTACAAACACAGGTGAATTTAATAAAAATTCAGTCTGGTCTCATTCCTTTCCATGTAAATCCAGAGTATTTTACTGGAATCTATTGCCATCTGACTAAACTTTGTTTCCAGGGGCTGCCAGCCCAGGTATATTTAGATTTTCTCATTATCATTAAAAGCAAGGAAAAGTAACCAATCTACTTTATAAGTAACCAGGTGACATAAACTCATATTACTGATGTGACAATTATCTGGTCTAGTAATTATGACCAATGGCAGCAACATCAATAATAATAATTAGAATAATGCAAAGCTGACCTCCTGAAGGAAATGAGTATTTCTGTCCCTTATGTGCAGACAGACTGAGTCCAAGAGGTTAAACAGCCCGTCTAGCAATTCCATTCTGAAGTTTCACCTCCCTTTTGAGTGTCCCAGAATTTCCAGTTTTGATCCCCTAAATGGAGGCGTTGGGAGTCAGGACTTGCTGTGGAGGCTGTGAGCATGCTGCACTGACAATGCCAAGCACTCCAGTGCAGATGCCCCGAGCTCAGTGGTGGCTGCCTGGATTTAGCAGCTAAGCCTGGGGGTTCTGGTTTACACTTTTGGATCCGGCCTGTGCTTTTCCATGTCAGAAATTATTTAAACAGCCATTAAGCCTGCAACAAATTACAGTGGAAAGATCAACAGAGCATGGAGAAGCTCTGTTTACAAGGTACTTGCACAACAAACCTGTCAATGATTTATAGAGTGTGCAGACACGGCACCACAGAAAGTCTCACTCGAAACAATGGGTTACTCATTGCTGTGTGGTTTCAGTGGTCTCCTCATCTTCCTGGATGTGCTGGACAGCAGGAAGGCTCTGCCCATCTCTTTAGCACCTGGTGATCCTTGGACAAATTTGCTGCCCTCTCTGTAAATGAATGTCAGCTTTCCTACAGAAGGACAGGGCTGCCTACTGAAGTACAATGCCTGTTGTATTTGAATGTTCTCTGGGAAGCAGTTTAGAGAGCATCCATATCAAACAATTCCTGCACTACACTGTTTGTACCTCAAAGAGTTAGGTCAAGGGGTTTGGATCAAAGCCCAGCTGAGGCTGCACACATCATGAGGCCCAGGGAGAGAAGCATTGAATTTCTTGCTTAAAATTGCCTGTTAAATGCAAATGCATCATCCTTTGTGTTCTATAAAATCCAAGCTGAGTGTTCTGCATTTTCTTCAGGCAGCAAACTGTTGAGCAGATTCCACTTCATTTCAAGGTCTTTCAATCAGTCTCCTGATGAATTCATTAAGCTATATATTCATTAGAGGTGATGAAAGGTATATAACCTTTCCGGAAAGAAAGTGGCCTGCTCCATAAATAAATCTGGTTTTGTAAATTAAAGATGTGCTAGGATGAAATACCTGGATCCAACAGTGCTGAAACATGAGCAAGGCAATTGTAATGGCAGCTTTGGAAGGAGGCTGCTCACAGTGGAGTGGATGAACCTTGTGAAGTGTCCTGATGGTCTGAAACTTCAGGCTTTGCTGGATCAAGGGAGGAAGTAAATTCCTTCCCAGATTTACTCTCAGTTGAAGCTTGACCATGGTATTGTTGTTAATTTTGTTGGCAGAGGGAATTGCCCATTGGTGCACCTTCTGTAGCAGTTGCATGCCAATGGAAAATGTTTTTTAGCCATGGCAGTGTTAGAGGTTTTCTGTGGTTTTCCTTAATGATTGGACACAGTCCAGTCAAAAATATGTTAGGATACAAATGTAATCTGTGTTTGTGGAAAAACAAACAACCCAACTAAGTCCTGAGCAAACCCTCCTCAGTGCTGACTGTGTACAAGGCAGGAACCAGGTCAAGTAAACAGCCAGAATATTGACATCATATGAAATCTGTACTGTTTTAGACCTGTAGTTATTTTACATTGGAGTACCAATACGTGATACAGCCAACTTAAATGCTGCCATAATTCTATTTAGGTTGGGACTCTCCCTCTCCACTCTTTCCCAGTAATTCCATTTTGATCCCATGTAAAAGATTCTGCCCTGGATGAAGCTCTCAGAAGCACTACAAAGCTGCTGTGGACAAAGGGGCTACAGTCAGTCACTTACCAGACACAATGTACTTTCTTATGGTTTAATGCAGACTCAAAATAAGAGCCACATTTTTAGATTTTAGCATGACAAGTCATGTGCACCCACAAATCACACTGCTGTCATCAGGGTCTTAAGAAAACCATCTCTTTTGGAGAAAAAGTAGACTAATGCAGTTGAACAAATCACATTACAGGAGAAGAAAATCTACAGAAGGGAATTTAGTGTACTACCTATTAGTACCTTTTAGGATCCTTCTTCTGTGCTTCAAATACTAGATAGCAAGCTGGAAAAAAGTATAATGTTCCTTCAATAATGTATTTCTTCCTTCAACATAAATATCAGTGTCTTAAAATGCAAGTTTGTCAGTGCTGTTATTGTGCTGCAAGCAAATACTTCGTGCTATTGAAAGAGTTTTCCTTAATAAAATGCAGAGGCTAGAATGTTAAATCTTTTGAAGTTGCTCCTAAACATGTAATATTTAGCTTGAGAAGCAATAGTGAGGAAATGAACATGATAAGAACTCATTCAGTAACAGCCCTAAATTGATTATTTCCTTCCTTATGTAAACTTATCAGTCAGCCCTTTGGGCTCACTTCCGAATACCAGCTCAGCACAAGAGGCTTATCACAAGGAAATGGAATGTAAAAGCCCTGACAATTTTGATAAGGCACGTACTTTGGTTATGATCCTATCTCTCCCCTCCTCCCTTTTAAATAATTCATCTGCACTAAAAGGGGAGATGCCCTCCCTGTAACTTTGGTATAAATAAAAGTTGATGTTGTTATAGTCAGAATTAACCCTGATTGTTTGTCCTGCTGGTTTCTCAGAATATTCTCAGGCAAAGAGACTAGAAGATATATTGAAAATTACAAGCAGTTTTGGAAAGGAGTGGCATAGTGGTCTGATAGATGATATCTGAGTTTTTAGAGATTCTTATGAGTTCTGGATGTAATCTGAAGAATCTCAGTAGAGTGGATACTGTGGCAAACTTAAGACTCTCATTTTTTATTTGCCACTTATTTATTTGCCACCTTTACACCACCCACGATGCTGTGGGTCTGACACCTACTTGTGATGTCAGAAGCCAGACTGAATAAAGATCCAACAGCTCACAGTGCAAAAGCCAAACATTCAAACTTTAAAAAACCCCACTGCACAAACACCAAACCACACACTCAAACGCACATAAGGCAAAAGAAAAATGACAAGCAGGCTCTACCCAGCAGCTACCACAGACTAAAACTTCATGGCTTTACCAGCCAAAACCACCAGCAGAACAGCCTCAAATACAAATTTAACTTCATTCATTTGTCCCAGTAAAGTAATAATTTAAAGGGGTACATAACAAGTTTTGTGGTTCATTGCATGCCAGGACAGCAAAGCCTGATAAAAGCACTCAAATGACAGAACTGTTTTTGTTTGAGATGTGATGACATGCTCCTTAAGCAAATGTTATAAGCAGCAAATCCATGACCCAGTAAAATACACTCCAGACCATCAAAGTAGTTCTACAACTTGATGAAATCCACTCGTCTCCAGCAAGAATGACCTAAAACTCTTCAGAGGAATAAAAAAAAGTGTGGAGGAATTCAGAAAGAATGTTTTTTAAGCAAACAGTGACACACCAAAGTTCAGTGTGACTTTTTCAGTGAAACCAAAACCTAAGCTAAACTTACCTGATTAATTTTTTCCAGACAAACTCAAATCTTGAGTCGCTTTATGCAAATTAGGGAAAAGCCATGACTAAGGCTGGACTAAAAAATAATTTTGGTTGGCTGCTTACCCAAACCTCCTCTCAGGAACACTTATCATCCAAACAACATCTCATCATTGTAAATCAACAGGGGTCTTCATCCTGGCTGTGCTGAAGTGCATGGCAAAGATACCATTGATCTTCATAGGATTAGGATTTCACCAGAATTTTCATGATGCTTTGCACAAAGAAGCCCTTAGACTCTTTCACAAGATATCCCAAATGCTTTACATTGAAAAAAATGTTGTAATGACAAGTCTAATTGGTGAAGCAGTGGCAAAAATAAGACTGGAAAAAAGTCATGGAGCAAATCCAGAGTGTTCTTACAGGCACATGAGCACACAGAGGAAAGGAAGCCTTTTTGATGGAAGCTGTGGGATCAGAGTAGATTAATCTATGAACTTTCTTAACTCTATGCTTTCTATACTATACCAATACCAACACACATGCAGCAGACTGTACCTACTAGAGAGAAAATCTTGTTAACATTTCTGGCAAAAAAAAAAAAAAATCAGAATTAGCAGGGATGAGGAAAAAACTATACATTTGACCAGTGAATGCTAGGTAGCAAAGTGAAAAAGGGCATAACTGCCTTGCCTGTCTTTTATTTCTTTAGATCTACAGTACCAAAGTCCTCAGGGAAAGAAATTACAGTAGCAGATATTATCTTCTTTTACTGCTGTATTTCCTATCTTAAATTAAGAGTGCGTAGGATTTTGATTATAATTGATATAATTAATCATGAGTCTGTTTTGTTATACAAGCAAGTAAAGAGCATTTTGCTGCTCCATGAACCCTGGCTTGTTTTATGGAGTTTAAATTAGGGCTTCAAGATATTAGTGAGGTGGACAAATACCACTGCTGAAATCCTCAATCCAACCACCAAACTGGTGCTCAGAGCAGAGAGTGGATGGAAGGGCTTGGATTTTCCAGCTATTTCTGCACAGCTGAGCTTCCCCAGGCTGGGTTCTGCCACCCTCACTGAATGGAAGAGTACCGTGAGAAGAGATGCATGGACAAATGTTGTGTTCTGCTTAGAGGTGGCAGAATTGGTTGTTTATTTAGGTGAAATAGATTCAAGTACTTGGGGACTTGGGGAGTCTGTGTGGTGCACTGGCATGGTATGAAGAAGCTGTGTACAGGAGGAGAAGCACATATGGAATAACTGCACACTCTCTGATGACATTTCGTGGTGACTTGGAGACAGTTGTGTGGCCAGAGGCTTTCTGATAAAAATATCTGCAGAGTCCCAATGAAAACAAACCCCACACAATTTTCAAAAAAACCACATAAGCCCAGATCAAACCAGAAAATTAAAAAGATTTTCGTCTATTGTTCTTCATAGTAATGAGGTTCAGGAGACACGTGTTGATCACCTATTACCGAGGCCAGTCTTCAGGCTTCTGTATTACTTTGTAAGAGTTTGGGCTGAATTCACATCTCAGGTATTTCAAAAGACAAAGCAGTACATTTTATTGTCTTGAAACTTGCAGGAGCTGCTTAGGGAGCTCAGCTAGTCTGTTTGGGTTAAGTAGAAAGGAATAAAGTCAGATTGGTTTATTAGCTAACAATAAATATGTTTCCTTCTTATCTAAAAGGGATTGTGGCCTATTTTGCCTGTGTGCTTCACATGGCAGCATCAGGCTGTGAAAACAAATCATTATCACATTTTGGCTCCTTCTTCTCAGTGTTGTTTAAAACCCAGAGACTGGGAGGAAGGATGATTGTCAGATTAGGTTGTGCAGATTGTCAGATTAGGTGCAGTTTTCCTGAGAACCAGGGAGAAGGTTTGTAGGCAGCCTGGAGGAGTTTAGCCCTTGGCTTTGTTTCCATGGACATGCAGTGCAGGTGAGAAAATTGAGATCTGAATCACTGCCTGTATAAATGGTGAAAACAACCTGGTGCAGACCAAATCTGTGTCCATCTCAGGTGGTATAATGTGATCAGCCAAAAGATACGATCTACAGTGGTATTAAACTGACTTCTGGCATTACGGGGTTTTTCACTGTGGGTTTTTTTCATGACCCCACTAGTGACATAACAAAGAATATGGCACACCAGTCTGTGAAGCTGCTGCATTTTAAATGTATGTTAAATTCTCCACTGTACAGTAGCTGCACCGCGGAGCAAACTCCCTACCTCTTTTAGTGAGTTAATCTCGTGAATTAGCATTACAACAGCCTGGAGAAGCTCCCTCCCCCTCGATTTCCTTTTCTTTTGTAGTGGATCAGTTATTCACAGGACGCTCTTTGTTTCTGGAACCACGTCTTTGTTTTGCCAAACTTTGTCCCACCCGTGTCTAGTAGAGACCTGTTCCAAGTTGTGTTCCACAGGCTGGGAACCGGCACAGGCAGCAGAAATACTTTTCTTGCAAAACAGTCTCTGCAAGCATTTTATCTGCTCCCCACCCTACAGAGGAAAGATTTTGTTGAAAGCAAATAGACCTGTATTCATTCTCCTTGGGAAATTCTCCTTAAAAATCCACGTTTGAGGAAATGGCCCATACATCTGAGTATGTAAAGAGATTTCTCAGAGGTCTTCTGTCACAATCTGTGACACTTCAATGCTACTCATTTGTGCCACTATGGGAATACATTAATATAGGAGCACGGATTGTTCTGCTTTTAATGGTTCCAAAATACCAACTCAATTCTGTGAGGTGCATTTTGCTTAATTGCATCTGATATAAAAGTTTCCATTCCTTCAGGTGCTGGATTCCCTGCTAGTAGTGGAAACTGCATCCTCCCCTTCAGAACCAATAATCTTAATAGCTGCAGTCTACAATCTGTACATTTATTTTGTGGGATGTTTTCGACTCCTGAAAATTGCGTATCCAAAGGTGATTTTGTCCTGATGCAAATACGTTGATAGTCCCATGGTCTGCATTGCCCTGTGCAAATTTCAAGAGGAAAGCAACAACAGGAAGACAAGGAATATTGGAAATGTTTGTTATGAAGTTGGAAACAGGTCTCACCAAGCCTCAGATGATTTCTTTGGAGATGAAATGGGAGAAAATGTTTCAAAGGAACTGATTAAGCATCAGGTGTAATTCAGGCTCATAGAGGAATTTGTTCAGTATGAAATCTTTTGCATAACACAGATTTTCATTGGGGGCAGAGACATGAATTGGTCTAAGATAAAAATACTATTATTTTAAAAAAAAGTGAGTAGCCCCTCTGTCTTATCCTTATGCACCTGTCCTGGTGCCATGTAGATGATTTCTGCATCACGTCTGTTCTACACAAAATGAACATGCTTTTTAATTGTCTAAGGGCTTGCTGAGGAATTGGTTTGTTAGTATTACTGCAAATAAAGGAAGATCTCAGTAGTCAGGTACTTCTTTGTCTAAAAGAGGTCATTAAATTTGATGATAGAAGCTGTCAATGTTTGAAAATATACAAGTGAATAGGACGTGAGAACAAATGCTGACAAGTGCAGTATACTGCCAGTGCTCTTGACAAGACACAGGGTTGAACTGAACAAATGGCTCATAAAGCTCCTTTAGCAGGAGGACAGTAAAATCCTTCCTCTGAGGTGATTTAGCTTTTTAGTAAGCATTTATATGGAGACAGGGGTCTATCCTGGTGGATGGGTTGCTTGCTTTTGCCAGGCACTGCAGACAGCTCTGCAATATAACTTTAGTTTATTATGGCACTAAAACTATTAAACTGTGACTGCCTTCTTTTTTTTCTTTCCCCACTTGAAGTGAGGTTTGTCTCTAACCAAAAGGGGACAGTCATTCTTTTCCCATGCTGTCTATTGGTTTTGATGGGCAGCCATCTCATGCCTTTTAAAAAAACAAGAGCTCACTTTGTGCTAAATGGCTGCAAGGGAAAATACAGAGTTAACTACAGAGGTTGATCAGTAACTCACAACTACAGTAGTTCCACTTAACGTACAAGAAAGTTAAAACAGTTACTCCATTCTCTGTCTTATGGATTAGCATTATCCAGATGATAAAAGTTAGTGATGTCCACTTCTCTGGGGGACAAGAGCTGTGGTGGGTGTAGGGAGAGCCCAGGTCAGGAGCCCTCCCATGAGGATTTGAATGATGCTCCAGGTAACAGAGAGCTATGGTGGGTTGTTCCCAGGAGACAGCCACCTCTGTGGGGGGTGTGGGAGTTGGATATGTGGAAATCCCAGATCTCTTGGAGACAAGTTTCCATTCAGGTGGGTGACCATGCTGGACTGGGATGGGGGGCTGTCTCAGCAAAAGGCCTGCATCCCTCTGTCTCATGTCGTGGTCTGCTTGTGTCCAGCTCTGGTGTCACCACTGCTTATGGTAAAGGACTGCTCCTCCCAGCTGTGTCCCTTGGCCACCAAGTCCCCCCCATGGCATGGGGCTCCTGAAAAAAGCCTGGCAGGCCCACGGTGCTGGGTACACTCATTTATTCCAGTTTTGATGCTTATTCTGGAGAGATGCACAGAAACTCTCATTCCAGCTTGCAAAAGTGTTTTTCAAAGTCACTCTGAGGTCACAGAGTCCTCTGGATCACTGAGGTAACTTAGACTTAACTAAGTGTCTTTGAGAGTCCTTTGAAAATTGCTGCCAGTGTTTTCTCTGACCGAGTCATTATCTGCTTACTGAGAAACAGGAGGTTTTGTAATACACATTTTCTGTCAAACTGAATGTTTGCAACATGGGAGTCCTCATTGGGGCTGGAAGCTCATCTTTAAATTAATGAGATGGAGTAGGAAAAAAAGCTCTAAGGACACTGACAAATCAACACTTTCAAACCCAGATTTCTGATAGTGTTTGAAGCTCATGGAAGGTTTAGATCAATTCTTTATCGATTTTACTCACCAGTTTCTTCAGATAGAGTATTTGGATGAAATAATCTTTGCCTTCCCACAGCAATCTTGGTGTTGATTAAGAAGGGATGTGTGCTCCTTAATAAACATACCTGCTGTCACATACCTGCTGTGTTGAAAAGAAAAACCTATAGGCAACCACCACAGGCAAGCAGTCCTAAATCAAGGCCAGGGGCTGTGGATCTGGTCCAGGGTGCCAAAAAGCTGGTGCTGTGTGGAGCCTAATCTAAAGCAGGAGCCTGTCAGTGCTGCTCTCTACAGACACGTTGATGCCTCAGCAGAGCAGCCCCCTCATTCCCTAGGAAGCCTCAGCAAAAACCTGAACATTTCAGTTTAGTTCAGGAACACCGAGAACTTGCAGAGTAGAACACACATCTGTTCCATATGGACACCAACCATGACCTTTAAGCTGTCTTAGAGACTCCTTCTGGATCTGTTCTTGCCACCTTTTGCTCTATGACAAATCCCAGTAAACACATATAAGCAGATTGTTTTTATTATCCACAAATCCCACAACACTGAGTATGTTTTCCACTACATCTCTCTGACTCCAAAAGAGGAAAAAAATTATAAACACTGCCATGCATCCAGGTCAGAAACCACAGTTTATGTCATGCCTGTTATTATTCAGGTTGACTGGTCTACTCTGGCATATTCTGACTTTAAACTCATACCTAACCTTAACTCCAGAGTGATGGTCCTGTTAAGATCTGACCTTTAAAACTTCAAGCCCTTATGGTCCTTCTGGGTCCTTTTCTGGAGCTTTGAGTCATTTCTGCCTAGCTGGACATCATACAAAATTCTTAAAATGTTGTTAACGCACTGATTGTATTTAATACCTGGCAAAAGAAAACAGCAAAGTGGGAGCAGCAGCCAGCAGGTATATCAGGAAAACATAGCAGGTTTGCACAGAATGGCAGCTCATGGCAGCTCTGCTTCTTAAGTGGATGAGACAGACAATTATTTAGTACATTTTGAGAGCACCTGGCACTCAGTCTCTTGGCCATCAGGACAACTCAAGGGAAAGTGATGTTTATCACAATGCCCTGTTAAGTGGATTTGACTACAACAGAAATAAACAAAACAGCCTCTGGAAAAGTTTCAGGACTTTCAAACTGGTGAGTGCTCTGGTGTTGCAGACAGCTCGGGTCATTTATTAGGAGCCAGAGTCAGCACAAATGGCACCATGCACTTTTGTGTTTGTTGTTTCTTCCTTCTAATTTTGTTTGTTTCCTTGTGAAGAAGGGGATTTCATACAGCTATAAAAAGAATAATCTCCAATCTTCCCATCTAACATATCCAACGTCTCCTTTCAAATTTTTTTTCAAATTCTTTCCTTGCTCTGGTTCTCATAAGGAGCCTCTCCTTTTCTGCTCTGCTTTTCTTATGTGACACGAAGGAGACAATTCTGATTTCCTGTGAGTGTGCTAAGCCATTTAAATATTTACAAACCACTGCAATACGTGCAGTCTGCTTTTCAGGAGTTCTATGTTAGTGGATGATCTAAAATGGATGGATTACATGCTACAGATTCTGGCATGTAATCATTTTACAATCTTGCATCTTGCTCACAAATGTTGCAAGATCTGCTTATTGGCTGTTTTCTGAAACCAGATGTTGAATTCCTAAGCCACAGAATGGGCCTCCCCTTGCTTCCAGCTAAATATCACTTCTTCATTTCAAATGAATAATGTCAAATCATTTCTGAGTTCAGCATGTTATCCAATTTTCCAGGCCCAGAAAGTTCAAGAAATTCAAGATGGAAATCCAAGACTTTGTTTTCAGGTCTGGAAACTTTGGCTGATATGAATATCAATACTATAAAAAAGAAAAAAATGTCAGCATTTTCATCTTATCATGGCCTAATATGAAGCAAAATGTAGTTTTCATTCTTAGTAATTCCTATTTTTTAATGTAAAATTTATTTGAATCTTCAGCTTTATGTTTTGAGACAAAAAATTTGCTTCTATCTGGTTCAGAAAGTCAGGCACAATATATAATTCTTATAAATATGCCATGAGAATCTCCCTGCTCAAACTTGGTCCAGCTAGACCAGGTTGTTCAGGGCTGGTTCAGTCAAGTTGGGGGTATCTCTTCCAAGAGATGGGTCAATAACTTTCAGCTTTCAGCAGTTTTGATAGCAGAGCAAAGCTGGCATGGGACAGGTGAAAGGGAGGATCATGTAGGGGAAATCATACCTTGCCAGAAACCTGATGTGTGTTGTGGGCCCAGCAAGACAGAGTGTGGAGAGCATAAGGATGGGACTGCAAATCTGGAGGACTCCTGGAGTCCAGTCTGGCTCCTGATGGGAAAGGATGAATTAATAAATCTGCATTCAAGTGTTAAGATGAGTGTCATAGAATTAAATTATCTCTAAGCAGATATTTCAAGTTTTCCATGCTTATTCACACACCAGAGAGAAACAAAATCTCCAAAATCCTGAATTGACTAGGAATTCCACCAGAATAAGTTTTTAATGAAGAGGTTCAGAAAGTATCATGTGTGATATTTCATTATGATTTTGATTTCTTTTGTGTTTCCTACTGTATGAATAATTAAATGAAAATAATTTTGAACAGGGAAAGAGAAAAGGAAACACTTCTTCTCTTCCCTTTATTTGTAGGTAAATAATAACTTAATTTTAACTGAAATATAACAGAAAAATATTTATTACTGCAAAATGGATTTCTGTTATTGGTTCATATTATTGTTGATGAGTATGGGAGCAATTGTACTTTAGCATCTCCTCTTGAAAGAGAATGGAATATGTTTACTAGAGTGAAATATATTAAATTGTATAGGGCATTCTCCATTATGCCAAAAGCCTCCAGAGGCCAGGAAGGCTTCTTACCCCTTTCCCTATGTTTATTTAAATCCTCTGATAAGTGAACTGCATTCTCATAAATCCATCTGCAGTTTTAGCGGCCTAAATTCCTTTTTCTTCTTTCTTATTAAAATAAGATGATGAAGAAAAAAGATATGACTGTAAATACATGCTGCACTAAAAATACAGCATACATACTTTACATACAAATGCTTCAGAACTAGTTATCCTCACTATGAAATACTAGCTTCTACTTTGATAATTCATGAGATTTTAAATGTCGGTACCCAAAGCTTCCCACAGCTTTTCTAAATTGTAGGGGTTTTTTCCCATTAAATTGCTGAAGATTAGAAAAGTGCGACACAATGACTTGAATGACATATTGAATTCTTGAATTGTAGGTAAGAAGTCTGCTCAGAGTGGTTATGTGAGATGTTGCCTGCTTATACATTTAAGCAATAAAACTTCAGAAGATTCCATGAGGACTCTGCTTCAGCAAAGTCCTTGGTCTTATGTTCGGCTGTAGACAAACTTCTTGCTTGTAATGCATGTAATAATACAGTTTACTCTTTACAGAAACATGTTAAAAACAGCTCCTGAGTCACTTTGAAGCAAAAGCAATTCCAAACCCCAGCAGTTTGTGGCAAGCATGCATTGTATTGTTGCAGCAGAATGTTGAAAAAAACCCCACCAATCCTAGTGGACCTCCTGGTGGTTCATCTGAACCTCTTTCTAACATTTCTTGTAGCCTTTTCCCATCCATAAAAAAAGGAACATTGCATTCAAAAAAAGAACTCACAAGGCAGGGAAAAGTTACAAAGTCAAATCCACCTTAAGGGGAAAAGAGAAACAAAACCAAAAATCCAAGGCTGGGTCAAAACGTTGCTTTTCTGTATCACACACTCATTATGGAGGTAGTTTTTACTTAACCTCTTGGTTCTCACATCACTCATGTTAATGGCCAAGTTTCTGATACCGGTGGCATTTATCAACTGATCATCTGTGACTCCATGAGTCACTGTCTCCAGCTTGACATAAACCACTCAGACTCTGCGTTAGGGTCACCTGGACTTTGTCACTATTTAACAATTGAAAAGGAGCAGTATTTTTTTTAAAGCACGGGCTAGACCCTCCAGTGATGCAAAGGAGAACAAGGGAAGCAAAGCCAATAGAGCACTGGTGTTTAACTAAAGCTCCAAGGCAATTGAACAAACGCTGAAGCTCTGTTTTCCCTCTGCAATTTCTTTTCCTTGCTCATTTGTTCCTTTGCCCACTTGGGTTAAATCAAATGTACCCAGGTACAGACAGTACTTGTAAAAATAGCAGTTGGTTTATTGCATCCCAATACCAGGATGCACTGGTTGTGTAGCAGATGAAAAATTTGGGGCTGTTCACCTTCTACTCTGACTCTAGTGTAATTCTAGAAATACTGACAAGATTATTTTTTTTCCAGCTTTAAAGAAAAAGGTCTTCTGAATGCAGAGAATGGTTACCTTGGTGCTATTTTGCAGAGTGTAGAAAGATAGTGTAGGCATAGCCTACCCAGGAAAGAAGCATTTTATTCACCCTGCTTTTAAATATAGCATTGCATTTTGGCCATCAAATGTGATGACTCTGAGTAGAAGATCTGATTTCTCAGGAGGCAGAACATTCAGTTTAGTCCCATGGCTAGTTTTAACCCGTGCCTGCATTGGTGAAGAAATTCTGTAGTAAGAGGGAGAAATGAAAAGGCACTCTCTCTTTAAAGAGGCTTTATCTTTCAGTTCCTGTGTGGTTTGAAATCTGTATCAAACCTGAGCTCAGCAGACTGCTGGTAAAGCTGTAGGGCCCAGTTGCAGCAAGGGGCCAAGGCCCTGAGTCAGAGCCACTGAAAAAATTGTGTTGAAATTAGTCCTGCTCTTGGCAGCTGTTGGAGAATGTGTACTTATTACTCCTGCTCTTGGCAGTTGGAGAATATATACTAATTTTTCCAGGTCAGCTTCAGCTTCTTCCTCTTCCAAGCCTCAGGAAGTAAAAAATACATATTTGATGAACTCCTTGAAAATTTCAGTTCCTGTATGCCTGACCTGATAAGTAAAAGATGTTGATGAAGTTCAGAAATGAATAGCAGGGGAACTTTGAGCCAAGTGCCCGTGTATTTCTTTAGTACACGATGTCTTTAACATCAGGCTAGGTCGGGGCAATCAGACCACTGACTCAATGCAGAGAATTTTTCATTATCAAGACACTGCCTGAAACTTCTGCTGGGAATTTAGTGCTGCTGCAACTGGGAAGTGCTAGTAAGCCAAAGAATGTGGTTATCCACATATCTCTGCTCCTCTCCTTCAGCCCTGCCCCAAAGAATGTGTCACAGGATCTATTTCCGGATCAATGGCAGAAGTCACCAAACAATTCTTTCAAATTATTCTGTTGACCAAAGGAGGGCTTACCTCTCCTCTAAAGACAACAAGGCCAAAGTAATGTTGAATGCTGTAATTAATTCCATGTGTTTTGAGGCATTAGAGTAGAGTGGAAGGACCAGAAGTGTACTAATAAATAAAGGCCATATCCTGGTATTGATCTGTATGTGGAACTCACTGCTGGAATCAATAGGGAGTGCTGAAAAAAATCAATGGCAGGATATGACCCTGAGATAAGCCAGTTTGAAATCATTCTGTCTCTCCACTACAAGAAGACAAGGTTACTCTCTGTTATCTAAGCCCTCAAACATCCTCAAGAGGTTTGAGAAGTAAGAAAAAGCCACATGGAAGGGAACTGGCAGGGAAAGATTTACGTGACAAAATACTTCTGTTTAGTAAGGCCACGTTTAGTTGTTGCTTTGCAGTATCACCCTTTGGGTGAAACATTCAGATGGTTTCTTGTAATTAGGAGTGAAAATATCTCAGGGATGAATGAGTGGTTACTTTCCCTCTACTGAATACTAAAAATGCTGGTTTTTGCAACTCATAGAGTTATGTTCCTTGGCTTTATTTGCTTGTGTTAGATAAATGCTGTGTGGCATCTCCTGAGCTCAAACAGTACCCCTTCAGGCTCACAAATTTGATTTTTTTTCATTCAGAAACCAAAGTGAAGGGCTGGACATATGGATACTTGGATACCTGTCTAATACAGCATCAAGATAGAACTGAAATTTACACCCAGGCCTGGTTAAATAACTTTATGCTTCTCATGACCTGAATCAAAAAACAGCTTTAAGATGGCTGCTGGATACTCCTCTCACTAATTGTTTTCTATAATATGAGTATTCCAACTTTGTTTTTTATTAGTTTATTTTTTTGGGAAAGAAGTCCTCAAGCAAATGTTTCTGGGAGCGAGAAAAACTTTTTTTAATACCTCAAAGTTTTTATGTGTGCTAACTCTGATGAACATTGAGGCAATTTGGTATGAGGAAGCTCCTTGTCAGCTAAAAAGAATACAGAGAAAATGGTAGTTTTGAACCTAGGGGGAAAAAGAGAAAAGAACCAAGGGCATTTACCCAAAGAGTTTTTCCCTTTAGGATAACTCTCTACTTGCCCTTGCTTGTCTTCTGTCTTTTTTTGTTTGTTTTTAATTGCACGCATGCATTTAATGCACATGAAATGATTCCCTTTGCCAGACATGGTATAAACCTGCACTCAGAGCCTTGTGAACTGCTGGTTCCTAACACTGGAAGATGCAACCCTGCCAAAATCCCCTCTAGATGGCTCCGATGCTTTCATGGCATTACCAATCTTTGCCTAGATCCTTGTCTGACTCTTTTCCCTATCTGTAGTTTTGTTCTCACTCAGAATTGCACGTTGGAAAGTTACTGTTTCTTTTTATCCATGAAGGAGATCTATCTCTGTAATACAAGCTTTTGCATGCTGCCCCATTAGTGTCTCATCTTAATCCATGCCTTGAGGGTCCAAATCCAGAGAGGGTAGAATAATCGAGTCTCCATGCAGATCTTGGACTCTTTTCAAACTGTGCCAAGAGGTGTACCAATTAAAACTGTGCTTTCATGACATTGCAAGCCAAGACCTTTGCAGAGACTCTGGATGAAAAAAATGCAGGTTTATAATTTAGGTTTCAGAAAAAGAATGATTTCCCCTCCAAAATGATCTGACTTGTGTCATTCGCAATTTAGTCAGAACCTGGAATGCTACCTTCAGATCATGGAAGCTGGCAAAATTCGTAACCTGGCAAAAGGGAAAATATTCACATAATTCTCTCGGCAAGAAACCAAATCAAACTATTCTTTTTAATTGCAGGTGAGTAATAGCACTCTTACATTTCATACAAATAACGTCAGCACTCTCCTGCTCTGTGATTGATGGGATGTTTTAAGTGGAGTGCTTTAACTTAGCACAGCTGGTCTCTTGTTGGATTCCTCTCCTAGCCTAAGAAATGTTTGGGTTTGGGTGTATTGGCATCAACTTTCCCTTCTAAGGCTGAAAAATATTCCTCAAGAGAATGGTGAATTGTCAGCTCTCTGCCTGGTCTGTATCCCTGCTAGTGAAAACCAGGGATTGCTGTGAGTTCTGTTGGGTTGGCTTTTTTGACCAATTCATTTGGTCTTCAAGGTCTTGTTTGGGCTCTTGGATTGAACTAATGGTCTTTCATGAGTAATGTGTCTAGCCTAAGTGCTTCCCTGCAGTGCTTTCAGAAGGAGTTTACCTTTTCCCTGGATCTCTGCTTCCCATGGGTGTCCAGGGAATGAAAACTTCTGTGAGTTTGAGAAAGGAGGAGGATTTTAAATAATTTCTATTAAGCTTCCAAAAAAGCAGGATGTGCAGCAAAAAGTGGGATCCTTTGAGGATCTTGCCACGCCACCAGCTATGGAATTAATTTAAAGTAAGCATATATCCATCTAGTGTGTTAAATTTCTAGCATTACACTCATATGGATTTGTTCTCAGTCTCTGAGTAAAATCCACACGAGCTTTCAGAACCCCAGAGTACATAATAACAGGAAAATTGTGGCTCTGGTTAAACACCTCCCCAGGGAGGGCCTGGTAAATGTCCAGGGTGGTGATTAGGGAAGGTTAACTTATGATGTGACAAGGAAAGCAGTACAACTTAGATAACACTAATAAATGACAGCGATGCCAAAAAATGATAGATTATTCTGAGGTGTTCTGTTAAAAAAAAAAAAAAAAGAAATAAATAAACCAAGCAGTTTTTAGAATTCCTGAGTCTATCTGTGCCCATGTATAGTTATTTACTATTCGCATATGAAGTTGGATGTCTATGTGTGGAAAATATATTACAGAAGGAATGATTTAATATGTAAGGAATCATGCAGGACAGGACATTATACAAACTTCCACTTTTTGTGGTTGTCACAAGTGAGCGCCCACAATGCCATTTATATTGTAGTAATAGAAAGCATTTACTGAATGACTGAAAACAAATTTGCAAGGGGAGAATAATTTTCTCTTTCTTTTGCTGGTTTTATGTTCCATACATTTTAATCCTTAGATTGTGGAGTTAGTAAACTGAATTGTGGGGAATTTTTGCCATAAACAAGGGAAACCTAAATTTGTAACATTACAAAAAGCCTTTTTTTCCCTCCCCAAGGGTTAGCCATTTCTTTCTTGTTGATTCTCTCATGTCAGAATTTCCAGCACGATTTTCTTTCCCTCTGTTATAGCTATATGAATTATGATCCCCTATTTTTGGCAAATACATATTTTAAACTTTACTCGTTGTTATGTTGCAAGCTCTCAGTCTTGCACAGACTTTGACATACACTCTCCCTGGTATGCAGTGATCCGAAACACAGATTTCAGAGGGAGAGCTCACAATGAAAAAAATTGAGCAACACTTTACCATTTGGGATCTAAATAGCCCTGTCTTGCTCAGTGGTTGAATAATTGCTCAATATTCCGGACTTCCTGTGATGGACCCAGCCTGTCTATCCAGAGCCAAGGGCTGTGGTGCTCAGATATCTGATCTGTCTCTGGGAAATCCTGGATTGTCTGTGCACTGCTGTCTGGAAATTGTAGGGCTGCTCTCACAACTTGAGCAGAGCCCTGCAGAATCCAGCTGGGAAATTAGTCCAGCTGCTGTTTATTTGGGTGTCACTGTATTGCCCTCCACTGTGTGGATGCACTCAAGTGGTGTTTTTTAGGGGATTTGGTGCAGAGAAGTCAGCACAGTGAAAAGCAGAGACTCCTTGCTGATGCTTGGTGATCCTCTGTGTGTCTGTAAAAAGCTCTGTTTCCTCAGGTCTGTTCTTGAAGCCTGAAGCAGATGTTTTATTACACTTTTACTGACTCTAAGGAAAAAAATCTCTCCACTTCAGCAGGAAGATGAGGCCTCCTGACACCAAAATCTTTGCTCCAAACATTACAATGTGTGTTCTACGGCATGCAAAGAAAAAGCTCAGAATATTATTTAGGGAGATGCTTTTCCCACCTTGCTCATAATGGACAAACACTTGCCTGTTCAGTGCTGTTATAAATCATCCATCTATTATGAAATAATGCAAAAAAATAACACCTGAGTGTTCACATCCAGAGTAAGCTGATGCTCAGAGAGGTGTAGCACACATGCCTGGCACTGTGGTGTCTTGTCTGACTGCATGGTATGTCCCTCACTCCTGTCCAGAAATAAGGGGATGACTGCAGATATCATTCCCATGGAGAAGGTCTCCATGTTGCAACCAACATGGGTTATGCTTTTTTCTTCCTGGCACAGTCTCTTATTGTTACTCCTACTCTTTTTTTTCTGTCACAATGGTAAGCATTTCAATGTGTTTATCACCATTTTAAAGGTGTTTTCAGATGGTGCCTGACTGAGCTGTGGGAAAGCAGGACTTTCCATGTGGAAGTTTTTCTGAGACAGCTTTCAAGGTTTTCCCTCCTGCCCAAAATGTCCTGCCATTTCTCCCTTCTTGAGATGTGTTGCCTGTACAGGGAAGCAGTTCAAAACCAGTTGGCTTCTTGTCTGTGCTCTGGGAGGCTGATGGTGTGAAATACAAGAAGAAAAATGAGAACACCATAAAAATTTGAAAAATTTGTGCTTTTTGGTCAGCTAAAAATGAATGTGTTTACCACCGGGATCATACAAAACTTGTTTGTTTTTATCAGCTTCATTTACAAGACAAATGAGCAGAGTTCTTTTGCATAAAGGTGCACATTTGAAAAGAAAAAAACCCCAACTCTATGTAAACTTGTCAGGAAAAAGATACCTTGTGACTTTTGTTGTATGATAAGAGAATCATTAAACAAGAGTAAAACACAGGAAAAGTATGTATCAAATTGCATATGGTTACTCTAATGCCCTTGCTTTCCCTTTAATTCATTAAATAAAGGTGTTTGTGGCATGTATTGCAATTTTTTTTTCTGGCAGCAGTCAGAGCTGCAGTCACTCTCTATGCAGTGAACTGAATCCTATACGTGGTTCAGGCAGTTAAAAATACCAAAATTACTTTCTTCCCTCCTGCTCCTCCAGGCTTTCTTCTTTGCAGATGGCAGAGGACAATATGCTGGGTCTGCAATAACACTGACTCAAAATTCCTTGCTAATTGTAAGATAACTTCCTAAAGATTGCAAGCAAAAGGAAGTCAGAGAACAAAGCAATGTCAAGTATGCACATGTCACAACACAATGTGCTGATTCCAAGCCTTTGGAAACATGCTGAAAGACATGTCTGGAAAAAAAAAAAACCAAAAAACAACAGGGAAGTGCTTCCACACAGGCTTTCAGCATGAAAACAACAGCTGAATGTGCCCGTTCCCACCAGGAAAAAATACCCTGAAATAACAAAGGTGCTGGAGAGCTAGAAATGAAATCATCAGATGGCAAGAACACTCTTTTGTCTGTTCTGACATTGACTGTACTCCCAGTGCATTGTAAAGCAAGGGATCAGTCTGGAGTAGTGTTTGACCGCGAGGTGCCAAGAAGACCAAGAAAAATGGAATGTATAAACAGGTCTCTCTTACAATGAAGGACTAACAGAACAAAACAGGAGGAAAGCAAACAAAGGGCCACACTTTCAGATAATGTATCTGCAGGAATGCAAACTCCGTGCATTCCTGATCACTCCTGTAGGTACTGAAGGCACAAAAGACAGACTCTTGAGGAGAACGGCGTACACAGTGTTTCTTTGTGAAACAGAGCCCTCACACATTCCCTTCATAACCACAGGTAAATCTTTGTATCATTGGTGTACTCTTAAGATGTAAGTGCTTTCAATTAGGTCTGTCACTGCTGGCTTGCTCAGTCCAATTTTCTGTCAACTTAAAAGCTGAGGATTGAGTAAATTCCAGGGGAAAATTATGAGGTCCCAGTGAAAGACGACATGCACATCACAAATGAAATACTGCATGCATCTGACTAAAGATGCTACAAAATATCACTCCACAAGCATAAGGACATCCTGCCTAAATTCAAATGAAGCAGCACTCAGGAATGAATAATAATGGGCCTGAGCATTTATCTTTTAATGCTGACAGAGGGAAATAAAAATTATCCCAAGTTTTTGCAGGCAGAAACAAACACTGGGATGAAAACCAAGTTGCCTAACATGGCATATCAGCTCAGGAATAACGTCTCCATCTCCAGATTCTCAAGTGACATTATAAAAGTGTTCCTTTTTGTTAAGTGCTGAGCCCCAAAGAGCACTCAGGACAAGTGCACCTGAGAGGCTTGTTTTGCTTTTGATGCTTCTGGTTGTGGTCCCAGAGATACATGCCATAAACTGACCTCACAGTTTGCTCATGCTTTCTACAATGTGGAAGAAAAACCCAACCTTACTTTAAACAAGCGATTTAGGTAGATATTTTCGTTAAGATCTAGCACAAATGTTTCTGCCAGAAATAGAAAAAGTGTTTCTATGATTGCAAAGGCTAAATATGAAATAAGTTGAGAAAATTTTTCTTTCCCCTGCCTGCAAACTGTAGTATCTGTCTCAAACCTATTTGTCTGCTAAATATTCCTTGTCAGTGTACTTTTGGAGGTTCAGGTCTTTCTTGCTGACTCTAATTGGTACTCCAACTGTATGAAACCCCATGTAAATTTGGTATTCAGCTGTCTTTCTTAGACTGCCATGCAATTAATGGATTTCTTCTTCCCTCTTGGGCTAGACTGAGACTAGCTGAGTCTCAGTCCCAAAATAGCAAGTTCATGGAAAATGTGGCTTCTTTAGAATCAATACTAGTTGTTTTTATTTTTATTATTTGTGTAAACAAGAGCCTGACCAAACTGAGCTTTCTATTTTATACTCAGAAGAAACCCTCTGCTGTAATAAATCACTGTTGTAGATACCCTTTGAGGCTGTAACACAGCCAAATGAGGGAGTGAGATACTCTCTTACTGCTGTGCATGGCCACATAAAGTTCGGGAGCTGGCAGGAGCAGTCAGGCAACAAGGCACATTTTTAGGCAGTGAAGGGAATGAGAAATACCTTAAAAAGAGCTTTTGGGTTGCAATTTTGTTGATCCTGCTAGAGGTTTTGAAATAAAACAAAGGATGATCTTGTTGTCCCGGGAACAATATTCTCGCAAATTGCTTTTCCAGGACCAAGGGAATAGTGTCTTTCATCATAATTCTTCTTTTCAGACTGAATAAATGAACTGAAAGCTAACTTTAGGTTAAAAAAAAAAAAAAGAAGAAAGGGAATATGAAGGTTAAATCCAAGCACTCTTATACTGTCCAAAAGTGCTGAAGAGATTGTAGCAGGTGGTCCCACCACCTGTGCCTGTCTACTTCCATTGCAAGTAATCCCCTTATCAAATGCAGAGAGAAGCAGGCACCCAGGAGGATCCCACAGGAAGAGCAGTGGCTGAAAAACAGAGTGACTAACCAAAGAAATAGGAACCTGCAGTGCAGGGGATAGATAACTTGGGGAAGCTGAAACTGTGAAAACCACCAGAGAGAGATCCTTGTCCCATTTGCAGCCTGTATATCTACAGCAATACTGCTGGCTCCAGCCCTTCACATTTATATCCTGGTGGTAATGGATGGGAGATGGGAGATCCTGCAATTCCAAGCTAGGAGCTGCCACGTCCTAATGGCTTGCAGAGAAAAAGGCCAATCACACAAGGCTTCTATAATAGCACCTATTTGCTTTATCCTTTCCTCAATTGCTGCAGGAAATGCTTTAATTTAATGGAGGGATGCATTGCCTGGATTCTGGGTGGCACGCTAACAACGTAATGATCCCAGCCCTCGGCACTGCAGGTAGGGCTGTGGTTTGCTGCTCAGTGGGCTGCACTTACAATGGCTTTTTATGACTGTCAGGCACCCACTAAAAGAAAACAAAGTGCTGGCTGAAAAAGCAATCGCAATAAAGACTGTTCCTGTCATGTATCTGAATATTCCCTTTCACTCATTCTTTTCTGTGCATGAAATTTCTTAGGTAAATATTGCTGGGAGGGAAAGTGTACCTCAAAGGAGCCGGCTGTTGCCAGTGTGTATCCTCACATTCAAGTGGGATCTTTTGAAGTGAAAGCATTCTCCAAGTTGGGGACTTCTCTGTCAAGCTGCCTTCAGGGCGCGATGCACACTCTGGAGCTGATGACTCTACCTTTTCCCAAGATGTCCCCTGGAAGAGAAAGCTCTTGCTCTTTGGGTGGGAGCTGCTGTTTCCTTCTCAACAGGTCTGCTCTCTGTGGTGCAGCACAGCTAAATTTAGCACACCTGACACAGCTAAATGGCTTCTCAGGTGGGACCCCTCTTGGCACCATGTTGCACCTTCCACTCTGCACCCAGAAGGGGTCCCTGGGCTCCTTGTAGCTTCTATATCTGGGCCCAAAGGTTTCCAGGGCTTCCTGCTTGTGCTGGGAGGCGTGGAATACTTTGTGATAACCTCTAATGGGATCCAGCCCTCAGTGCTTCTCTTCCATCTGTTCCTCATGGATAGAGCTGTCCTATATCCCCTGTCCTGTGAGGATCACTTTGGTAACAGCCCTGACATGGGATCTGCTGTTCTGGGAAGTCCAGCTGTTACTCCTGGACTTTTCTTAAATCCCTTCTCAATTTTAGCAGCACAAGAGGATATGGGCAAAAGTGAGGCCTGCTGAAACCCATCAGAAGGGTTGAGTGGCACCCTGGGTAAGGGTGGCACACCCCAGCATCCACATTTTCCATAGTGATAGTTATCCATGAAAGTGAACACTGCAGGAGAGTTAATCCCAAAACATCCAGCCCATCTCCTGCAAGTTTTAGTGATTTGTCCTGATGTGGCATTGCTTGATATTGTTTTTTCAGAGAAGGGAGCTTCACTTTGGATTTTACACCGTAGTCTCAAAGTGAAGTCTGGTTCCCCTTGACAGCTATTTGGCCCATTGATTTTGAGTGATGCTTTTGAGATCCTTGAGTGGAATGTTCTGAGTTAAAACAATAACACTGTAGCTTTCTTTCATGAAACAGTAATGCTTCTTTCATTTCTTGCATGATGTTGTCAAGACAACAGTGTCCTAATTGCACCTGTATTGTTTGCCACAGTGTTTTGGACCACACAATGTTTTGGAGCTTTTCTTATAGAAATATTTCCAAACCTCATCAGCCTTTCTTTTTCCCTTTTTATTTTTTTTCCCCCAGGTATTTAAAAATCTGTAAGGAAATATTTATTCCTGGCTAGACGTTTAAAATCCGGATTCAAGAGACATTTTTTTTGTTGTTGTTCATATGACTCTCAGAATACACATGTTTTGTGCTAACTTTTAATCCAAAAACACCATATATACTGAAGAAGGTCTAAGGTTCTAGAAGTTTTAAAGTCAGGAGTGAAAAGTGATGATTCCCTGCAACTATGATGACTCAGAAATATATGACATTTTCTGTGATTTTGTAGGGTGATGACTTTATACCATCATTTACTTAAACAGTGCAGCAAATTTTATAGTAACTTCATTAATCCATTTGGCACTTTTACAGTCTCAGCTTGCATTGCACTTAACATGCTTTTTTAATATTTGATTTCCTTGACTAAATCCATAAAGCAAAGAAAGGAGAGATTAAAATAACAAGAACTACATTGACTCAAATTCAGCTCAAAGTTTATGCTGGATTCTGCTGTATGCTTTTCGTGGGGAAGCAAAAAGTTTGCTCTCCCCTCTTGTAAAAGGGTTGTGTCAGAACAGGACAGGCCCTGAGGGATTTGGCATGAAGAAGTGGTGGTAGTGTGGTGGCACTTCCTTCAGACCTTCTCCTTCCCGGGAGTGTGTAATCCTGTTGGTCAGATTTGGTAGGGAGGTTCCTGTCCATATGAGTCTTCCTTAGGAATTCTGAGCAGGCTTTCAAATCTGGTTAGGAAGAAACAACTTATCTTGCTCTCATTTTAGAGGGTTCTGATAACAAAAGCAAAGCATGTGGTGAGATTCAGATCTGGGCAGGAATAATCTTTATTTCAGTGTGTTCATTTTGATATTAATCACAGCACTGACCAGTAAACAAAGGAAGATGAACCAATTTTATATTAAGTTTCTGCTGACTCTACTCAAAGGCCACAGCTTTTCTTCCCGTTCCAGGAAGAACATCCTTTTATAGATGGCTGCTGATATTCTTCTTTCTCCAACTCTGGTAAAGAGACTGTTTATTATTGTTTATTGTCACTGTTTTGTGGCAATAAAGTCTTGGTAATTTGGCAAGAATTGATTTGCACTTATGTGTAAAAGCCATGTGAAGGTATCACCTAACAAATTCTGTGCTAAGGTTGCAAAGCCCAGAGTTTAAATGTTAGGAAATGTTTTATTCACAGCTGCCAACAGAACCTTAATTCACATGCTTTTTGTGTTAAGATATAGTCTATAACTGCATAATCACATACTATTTTTTCCACAGGACCTCTGTCTCACTCAGGGCACAGGACCTACAAGAGGGCCAAGTAGAGGTTATGCAGGCACACATAAATCTGCCACTTCCTAATTTAGCTGTCCTTGACTTTGCAACCTACATAATTTTGCTTTCAGAGAGATACATATTATTTTCTTTTCTTAAACCACGATAGAGGCACTTTTCATAAATGGTTTCTTTTGGTGGGAAACTGTCGGATGTCAGCTTCCTAAAGGAGACATAGCTAAGAAATGGATAATTCAGTAAACACAGCCTCTGTACATTTTTAAACATGCATAGACTAACACTTCATTTGCTCTCAGCTTGGAGTGTCTCATGGTGTTTCAAGTGCTAAAAGATTTACTATGGTTTATGACTTAAATATTTCTAACTCAATTTGTCGTTTAGCACCAAGCCCCCCTGTCCTGCAGCACACTCAAAGGCTAAAGGGCACCTCAGCATTCTCCTGTTTAACTGCCCATGGATTGGAGCAGCTCTCATGACCTTTCTATTGCTCTTGGGATCTTTTTATGAAATTAATAATTAAAATGCAAGACCTCAGGTCTACCTGTGATATAACACTTGAGATTTTCAGCATAAAACCAGATTGTCTCAGTCACAAGAATTTTTATACATTAAACAGTTTTGCTTGAAAATATTATACTGTCCCTCAGTATAATTTTGATTCTTCAATCCACCTTGCTACTAGTTCGCTCTTCCACAGAGCATTGAGGGCATTTCCATTAAATTTAATTTAAATTTCCTTTCAAAGTACATATTAGTCTTTATGGCTAGATGTTCCTTTTTAAAACATGCGAGTTCTAGCATATATGACCTGGGGTGGCAACCCATAGCTTTATTTGCTAAGAGTAAGCTATTTAGCTGTGTGGCTTTGCTTATGGTTCCATCATTAAAATGCTGGGACACTACTGTAAAGAAATGAACTGAAGCTACAGGTAGAATGAGCAGGAAACAGAAACACAGGTCAGAGGAATGAAGTGTGATGAGCAGACTGTCATATCCACTTCTCCGTACCTCGTAAATGGAAAATACCCAACCTTGACTTGCATTGACTTTTCAGAAGGACTTAACAGTTATCAGAAAGAGCCCTTCAGTTCAAGAAGATTGTGTTTAATAGTTGGCCAAGCCACTGGGATTGTAATCTGTAAAAATAATTTGCTACAGTCTACTGAAACAATGATTATTGAGTGGCAAATGCATTTTAAGGTCTTTTAGTGGCAGCTCCACAATTGATCCTATAGAGACTATTTTGAATCCAGGTTTTCATGCCTTCAGCAAATGCAGGTTTTAAGTGAGAATTCAGCTGTGGAACACTGAAAGCCTTCAATGCAGATACGTGCCTGGGCTGTGGAATAGATGAACAATCTGAGGCAACACTGAAAGAATCCATTTTTCCCTCTCCAATTTCTCCCCATCTGGGTTTACTAGATTACCCAACAAATACGAGTTAATACTGTAGCTTGCAGAGAGTTCTCCTCATGTTTGGAGGAACTGTGGATTTCATAACAGTTTTATGAGTTTAGAGTTGCTTTTTGGAAATGTGTTTTTAAACAGAGGATGTGTTTTATCTTTTCTAGAACACATTTTCTTGATTTAACTGGCGTGGCTTCATATTTTTTTGAATAATTTAAGCGTTCTGGGTCCAAGGCCCAAATTGTGTTGACCTTAAATATAATCCTGGTGGAGTGAATTTTGAAATAGCAAAGAGAAGTTTAGTTTTGTGTTGAAGACCAGGGTCAGTGAGAAATATTTCAGCTGTTGTGCTGTCCTGATTTAGAAGGCAAATGAAATGCTTCTGTGCATTGCATTGACATGTTGTGACTGAATGAGTGCAGATGCATCATGATCTGGAGTCTGCTAAGCTTGTGCTTACAGGACTGGGAATATATAAGGAAGAGTCCATTCCTGAGAGAAGTCAAACACAGGTTCTGGAAAGATCCCAGCAAATCACAAAAAAAATGTTATGCAGCATTAATTGGTAGGATGTGGAACAGATCAGATGATTTACTGGTTTATTTGGAGTGTGGGAGCACCATGGACATTAGTAGTTTTCCCCAGTGTCAGTTTAGGAACTGGGCCCAGGAGCTGCCCTAATGGCTCAGGGAGAAGTGTTCTGTGCATAAAATTAACATTCTTTGTGGAAGATGCCTTTTATATTGTGTTGAATTTCCTGTTGGACTACTCCTTGTGCAGGGGACATAACAGGGAAGCACTGGACCAAGACCAAGGAAGAAGAATTACAGTAACTGACAATATCTAAGATCTTATGTACTGCAGGACTGGAGATCCTTTCAAGGAAGATGGGTTCCTGAGGAAAGTAGAATCTCAAATCTGTTACTACTGGTCAGAGGCTAAGAAATAAAATTTCCAGTCCATAGGGGCAAAATAGGTAGAACACACAATAGATCTGTGCATCAGGCAGCCGTACCCAGCCTAGGTGGTATTTGGTATTTCTGCATTGCCCAGACATTAACCAGGCACAAAGCACAGATCTGTGCTTGGGATAGTTAGTCTACCTCAGCTTAAGGATTTGGTGTGAAAGACCTGTAGCACAACTGTTTTTTAGTTGGGTGGAGTAGAAAGGGAAGGCAGCGTGTTCCTCATCTGAAATTTAATATTTGAAATTATTTCTGATATTTGAAAAATTAATTGAATGATATTTTGGTAGTATTAGTCACACATTTACATCAATTATTGACAAGGACTCAGCACAAATAACATTTCCTTTTTCAAGCTGCTCTCTTGCTTGAAATAAAAATTGGATGTAGGGAAAATGTGGAGATTTTTGAAAGAGATGTAAAAACAATAGGGTCCTTCTGACAAAAAAAAAAAAAAAAAAAAGAAGAAGAAAAAAAGGAATTTGTTCAGTTCCTTTAGTAACACTGCCTCTGCCTTCAGAGCATTCTCAACATTCTATATTTTTTCCAATCACTAGCAAAACAAGGGGAAAGGCTTTCCCAAGGGAAATCTGCTTAAGCCTGCTGCAATGTCTGTGAGGAGTATGGGTGCTGGTGGAGAGTGATACAGGGAGGAACTGTGCTGTCAACAACAGGAAGCTGGTGAAAAACGAGCGGTGCCCCTGGGGAGGTGAATGCAGAGCAGATGTCTCTAATTGTGAGTCACACTGTGACAACTGACAAGAGAAATTCTGCACTCTTGACACTTTAAAGATACCAAAAATACCAGAGAGCACATTCCATGGCTTCTTGAAGACTTCCATATCGAGGTAGCTGGGGGGAGAGAGCTCCATCTCCTCCTGTTTCCATCACTAAACAGCCCATAAAATTTGCTGTTGATAAGCTTTCAAGCAGCCAAGCATTCTAATACTTAGATAAGTCACTAATGTTAATAAAACCACTGAAGAAATGAGAAGGAAGAGGTGCAAAGGGGATTCATGTGCAGGGCAGCACCAGTTGCTTTAGATACTGATCCTTTCAATTAAGGGCGGTCCTGGATAAGAAAGGGGAAAGTAACATCCTTGTTTATAAGCACTGTTAGATTTTGAAATCTCTCTCTCTTTTTTTCCCTTTTGTTTTGTTTTTTTCATCTGGAATGACTGCAAGCATTTTGTTGATGTGTTCCAATTATTGTCCGGATACAGGGTTGCAGATTTATATTGTGCTTCTTTTAGTGGAGTTACAAAAAGTCAAGACCAGCAACCATTCATAGCTGGTTGCCAATTTTTTATTTTGGGACGAATGCCTGGCTTGGGTGGGTCTGCAGATGTCAACAGTGCTACTCCAAAAATGTGTTTACTTGCTTTATTTTCCCTCTTGATGCAACTGCTTTACTATTAGTAGTTTAATACCATGCTCGAATAGTCTGTCCCTGAGTTTTGTGTGCATCAAAATAGCCTGAATCAACTCCTTAGTTTGGAACTCTGTGACCATTAATATCTGCCTGAGGCATTATTGTTATTTCTCCTCTGGTCCCATGCAAAAAAATTTCTCCTGAGTATTTGCGGGGGTGAGTGTATGTGAATTTCATAGTGTTGGAAATATTTTTGGGTGTATCTCGTTCTGACTGCATTCAGATATCTGATATTTTGGCCATCTCCACTGTTTTTCAGGTTGTTGATACTTGTGGAAGCTGCTAACAATGGAAAAGTGCATCTGGTCACTTGGGAAGGCACAACACTGCACAATTGTTCCTCCTTACAGCTGCTGGGGTGTTGCTCCAGGATGCAGTTTCAAAGTTGGTGTTGGATAAGTGGTCCTGCAGGGAGGTGGTGGGTTTGCTCAGGCAGGTCACACAGGTCAGAACCTCTCGGCTCACTTCAGTGTTTCTGGGTTGGAGTTATCTTTACCACTTTCTTTTATTATTATTTTGTTTTTTGTTATGCCAGTTAAGCCTCTGTGTATCTTGCAGTAGCTGTGGTAGTCGTGTCATGTCACATTTCATCATCTGGAAATCTCACTGGTTTTCTCCTCTGCACTGCTGTGTTACACTCCTGGGGTTACACCAGTGGGCCTTCCATTGGTCCAGTTCTCTTGTGTCACTGATGCAGTTTGAGATGAGAATAATTGAAATTATTGGGCATTTTGGAACAAGACTTTCCCTTTGTAACTGCTGTGCCAGACTGACATCTGACCAATTTGTTAGCAGATATTTTATTAGAGGTCAGCTCCTATTCCATTTTAAAGATGCTGTCACTCCATGAAAAGCCCGGGATTTACCCTGATTGGAATTATTCTACTGGAAGATTTGTGTTGTCTAACTTAAGAATTTGTAAGTTGTGTAACAACCATGTACACTAGGTTACATTTTCTAAGAAAATGAACCTTTTTCTGTATCCAGCTCACAAATATCTATGCAGATATACACATACGACCCTTCCAAGACATGCCAACCTCTGCCATCCTTCTGTGGTGTCACCACTGCCAGACAAGTCAACTGCAATGCAAAGTCAAGGAGCAGGACTCAGGAAACTCCCATACTTTCATGTTTGGTGAGAATTTCAAAGTTTGTCTCTTGTGGTGCTATTTTTTCCTGCTGACAGTAGGAACAGGAGCAAGAGCTGTGTGATACTGTGTTCTAAAATCTTTGGCAGGATTTTGAGACCACAACTCTTCTCTGCTTCTTAAAGGCTTTCCCTGGGAGCAGTTGCAGGACGCGGCGGAATTTCTTTCTTCTTTGTATCCGTGCTGGCTAAAGCAGGGCAGAGGAGCTTGAAAAGGCTCTCCCTCCTCAAGGAACGCTATCTGATTCATAAGCATTCCTAGAGGTTAAGGCTGGTGACTATCAAGAAAGCAAATACTTCACGCAAGGGTAAGTCCTCTAATTGTGTTTGTGTTGAATAACTGCCAGATCCCCATGTCAGGATGTCTGCAGTCACGGCTCTGATCTCACCATTCCTTCCTCGGCTGTTGCACAATTGTGTTGCATGTTTGTGGTGCGGGAGAAAGTTGGAGAGCTGGGCTATGAAACCATCTCAGGGAAGGGGGCCATGTTTTATTTTAGTTGCTTGGTTTGGATAAAAGCCTGTAGGAGATGGAATAACATAAAGAAACGCCATAATGCGGCCCATTCATGGAAAACAAACCTGGTTTTCTCTACAGATATGTGAAATATGAGGTTTGATAGCCAGGTTGGAAGAGGAAATGTCAATAAAAATGTGTTTGCTAGTGTAGTGGAAATCCTCATGTACATATGTGTGAAGTTATTACTTGTTCTACCTGGACTCTCACCTGTGATTGCAGGGTCCGTTGGGACCTTGGCTTGTAAATCCAATAAAGGAACTTTTGAAAAACTGGTCATGAGTCTGCTCCTCTGATGGATCACTTCAACGATCTGTTGTGGCAGGGAAGTGAGACAAAACAGTGATAAATAATAGGTTATGAGAGAGGAAAGAATCCCAAAGATATTGCAATGACCTTAGCAGGGGAGAGGGAAGGGAAGAACATCATAATTCCTTCCAGTCAGAGCAGAGGAGTTTTGGGGACTCTCAGAACAAGCAAGGATTGAAAGCCACTCAGGTTACACAAATATTCAATCCTGAAAGAAGACAGCATTTGCCTTAGCCACAGAAATGTTGATTAAAAGTAATATCCTGATCGGTCTCAGTACCATAAATCTTTCCTAGATGATAAAGCTGTGCATTACTCCTGTTTGGTTAGAACAAAACAAATGTCACAGAGGTCTAATTTTAATACAGAAAAATAGTAAGAGGTTGAGTTAATCTATGACCATCATGCCGTCTCACATAATAAAATCTGGTGAGCTGGTAGCAGTGCTCCAGGAGGATGTCAGTTCCACTTCCCAAACCAGGAAAGGGAGAATTATCCCAGCAATAAAGAGCTTGTACAAATAATACGAGGGAAATCAAAAGTTAATCTGAATACCAACTCACTCAATCTAATCAGTATGAATAGCTCCCTGCCAACTGCTCCGTTACCTGAAACAGGGGTCAACTGATAAACATCAGCCAGTCCTCTCATTAAAAAAAACCCACAGCTAACAACCCCCCTTCATCTCTGAATCTCAAATTCCATCGTTCCCGATAAGCACTAACCAGTTCCTCATCTCTCATTTGCAGTTCATATCCTGAGCTACACAGATTTGCTGTTGGAGATAAGGATATGAGAAAGCAAAGCCATATTATTAATGCACATGTTGCAACCTGCGAGCCTCTCTGGGGCTGCCGTGCCTGGCGCTGGAAATAGGGGTGGTCAGTGAGTCTGCAATGGGATTTGGGATCTGGCCACACTTCGGTTCTTTGGCAACCTCAGCCCAGATGAATGCAGTCAAGGAAAGCAGTGTGAGCCACCTGGGTGGGGAAACAGATGACTGGCAAAAGAGGGAGTGAGCAAGGAAGAATGGGAGCAAGAAAGACCTGCTGTATGTCTGGGAGCTGAAAGGGGGAAGAAGGACAGGGAGCTGTAATCCCAAATTTATGAAAGATGTCACCCAGCTGCCATCACACCATGTAAACTACTTTTGGATTCTCATCCCATGCTCACTACTGTTAGATATCTGTCAAAGCTAAAGGCAAACCAACATTTTCTGCCTTTGCCTTTCAGCATGGGTGAATTTTCATTGTCCTAAAAAACAGGTAACACCAATCAATGTTGGCATTCAGATGGCAGCCAGTAAAAGGTGGTTCCTGAATAAGTGTTCTGGGGTTTGAGTCAAACATTCCTCTCCAACCATTTATCCAGTGTTTTTCTAAATTTTTGGAAAGGTGCAGAACTTGTGGCTTTTTTGCTTTTCTTGGTAGCTGAGAGAAATAAGGGTTGAGTCAGCTGCACCACAATGCAGAATTCTTCTCTACAACAGGTTAGAGGCTTCCTAGAGAAAATCGCTCTTTTCTGTTCCACAGACTTTGGTTCTTCATGTGTTTTAGATTTGCAGATAAACTCGTCAAAACCAATCAAAAGCAAAACAGAACACAACCAATATAAAATCCCCCAACGGACTTTTTAAAGGTCACTGTCTCAACTATCTTTAGTTTTAATATTTTTTATTAAAACTCCTGTTTCTTTCTATCTCTCTCCCTCACAGTTCTTGTGAAATACAATCATGTTAAATAAAATCTGGATGTTGTCATCATATGGTCTCAATTATGCCTCAATCCGGGCACAGGCATCTCTCCCTAAGCCGACTGGAACACATTCTCTGTCCAGCCTGTCTTCATAGCACAGGTGCTCCAGTCCTCTGAGCATCTCCATCACTCTCCTGTGAACTCATTTTACCAGGCCCACTCCTTCTTATGCTGGGGCCCCCACACATGGATGTAGTGCTGCAGGAGGGGTCTGAAATATGGACTAGAGGGCCACAGTTGCCTCCCTTGACCTGCTGCCCTTGGCTCCTTTCCATGCAGCCCAGCACAGGGCTGCCTTTCTGGGCTGGCAGCACACACTGCCGGCTCATGCTGAGCTTCTCCTCCAGCTGCACCCCAAGTGCTTCTCCTCAGCCCCTGCCCCGCTCAGCTTCCTGGCCCCTCAAACCC
>JBBMKD010000170.1:5271117-5288617 GCA_037834095.1 Argya squamiceps
TCATGGGCCAGACTAAAGTATCATGGGAGATTTTCAAAGCCACAGATGAATTTAGCTGCACCACGACCGAGGAAAATAAATGAGTGTTGTTTACTTGGGTTTTCTGCAGTTTGAAATTAACCTCTCCAATGTAGGCTTTGGGGGAAAGTCCACTTGAAGTAATTGTAGACATTTGGAATTGACATGTCAGCACCACCTCATCTGACAGGGAAGAATGCCACTCATTCATACACGGATTTTCCACAGACAACCAGAACACCAGAGAACATTACCAAGCATTGCCAGTGAAAAGCAGGAATAGCCTTGCCTTAAGATTCCACTCTTTATTTTGTTACTTTTTCAAAATTGTTTCTGAGTGGGGACCAAGGTCTGGGCATTTGTCTCAGGCAGGCAACTTTATGTTTGCTTTTCTTTTGGTTTTAGCAGAACCCTTCCTCCTACCCACACTCCTCATTGCATTTGTTTATCTAAAATTGTCCTGGAAAATTATGAGTTTATGAAAATGTAACGTGTCTTGATTCTATGAAATTAATAAATTATTAATTAAGAAGTCTTTCAATCCCACATACCCCTACTCCAAATATATACATGCACTGAGACACAAATGTTGAATCTATTAAAAACCAACTTTCAGGAACTTTGGAATTATGCAAAACTTCGACAAAATGGTGCATTTAGTACACCATCTGCTTTATTAATGGGTAACTTGCTCATCTCTGGGCCTACATGACACATTGTGCTGATTCAAACACACTCCCAACTAATTTAAATGGATTTTATCCGTGATCTTATTTTAAAGCTTAGTTCTTTGCGAGGTCCACCATTTTGTCAAGTCACTGTGGAAACACAGTGAAAACTGTTTATTGAAGTGCTAATGGCTTATCATAATTTCCAAAAGGGAGCTTTTTCCCTTCATGCATTTTAACTGTAGTTGATTGTCATCTTGTTTTATATTCAGTATTTAAAAATTGTTTTGACAAAGTGGCTGAGTAGTCAAAAATGTAAATTACCTTTCTTGGACTGTTTTTTTCTTATTTTTATTTTTCACAAAATACCTTTCATGTTTTCTTCCTTACATTGATCCACTGCAGGTAAATTCAAAGCAAGAACCACGCTATTTCTTTAGTTCCAAAGGCTCACTTCAGTTAGGAAGAAACTCTGTTGTGTTAGTTCTTCCTTCTAAGATGGTATCATACACTGCATTCCAACATAACAGTAGCTTTTAATTCAAAATCGGAGAAAAAAAAGAATTATTGAAAATATCCTATAGATAATGGAGCGAGCTACTGTAGAATCATCCTCAGGTCTGGATTCATCTGTCTGTTTTTCTACAGATTGGGGGATTTTTTTTTTAAGACAGTTTTTAATGCTTGAACAAATCCCTTTTTCTTCCCTTCGGTAATGTGGTTAACTGTCTGGAATGTGAGCCACTGGAAATTCTTCCCCACAGAAGAATCTCCATTAAGCTTTCAAACAGAGTTACTTCATCCCCACAGCTGCATGGATAGAAGGCTTTCTAGTGCCTAAATACTTACTGTATATGTCATCCTTAAATTTATTTATTTTTTTTTCCCAGCCAGAGCTTTGGGAGCAGGTGCTAGCCTTTTGCTTCCTTTCTGCTTCCTCTGTGGGGAACAGGCTGGAAAGAGCCAACTAATTAGAAAATTCTACAGGGAAATTAATTCTGCAAACAGCTGAGGAATGGCATTTCAGTATAATGCTCACTTTGTCTGTCAGCAGAGCGCTGGTTGGCTTCACAAGTGGCAGCTCTCCCAGATGTTAAACATGTTGTGATGAGACCAGAACTGCATCATATGTTGCCCGTTTACTAAAAGTCGTGGTGCTCTGGAGGAGAAAATACATTAAAACCAATCTCTGGGACGTGCTGTGTTGTGTCACAAGGCAGCAGCATGGGTTTTTCTACATATTCTTGAAGTGAAGCAGTGAACCAAATCGTTTCTAGCGAGCTTAGTTCCGAATGTTGCCTTTGCTTTCATGTAGGGCTGGGGGCATGGGGAAGGAGGGTGTGAGGAGCCTCACTAAACCACTCTGTGTTGAAGGCCTGCGTTGTCAAAGAGTGCTGTACACTTTGAAAAATATGTGCAGCTCTGTGACATGTCTGAGCAAACCCCTCACTTACCCAGTTGGCTGCTCCTGTGCACTTGAGGAGAGTCGGATCAGCATCCACAGGCTTCCCTCTTCGGAGGCACTGGCGACAGAAAAATGCAGGTACAGGGCCCTTGGAAGGAGCCTGTTCTGAGATGTTCATGGAACAAAACACTTAGTGAAGATGGTGACAGACTACTCATGTCTCAGAGATCTCACCAGTACCTGCTTTGCTCACCTGAGTATTTCTTACTTGTGGACTAAACTGCTGTCACTTGCATTGCCTTATGTGATGTGCCTGGTTCTCAGCTTGCTTCTAGTGACAGACCTCTGTGACCCTCAAGCCCAGTGCTCCTCCCGGCCACATTCCTCATCTCTTTCTTCCACAAGCCCCAAATTTCCCTCCAGCTAACCCTCAGGAGCAGAATTCTCATGCATATTGCTCCCAGACTGAGGTGGCACTCCTTACTTCTGAAATGCCAGGAGTGGCCCTGGACTCTGTTTTAGCATCCAGCTATGCACAAGTGGCCCCCACACTCCAGATGTCTGGGAATTTGCCCTGGATTTAACATTGGAAGAGTGACTTGTGGCTCCCATTGAGTAATACAGAACTGCTTTCTTATCTTTTTGGTCTCAAGACGATGTTGAATCTTGGAGTGCTCTGAACACCTCTTTGTGGTGGTTCATTTTTCAGGTGTCTTATTCTGCCTCAGTGGCTCTTGTATACTCTATCTCTGTCATAAATATCTAGATGCTTTTCCTTCCTCTATCTCCTAAGAACTAATTTGTTTTATCTAGGAATATAAAAAATAGGACATTCATGCAATTCCCGTGGAGATACAATGTTTTTGTCTAGCTGAAGACTTTTGCTTTGTCTTATATTTGATTTACTGTAGCAGGACTCAGGTTTTTCTTCTTTCTTTTCTAAAAAATTCCATTGTCCTGTACTTCACAAATGCAGTATAATAATCATTCTATATTCTGTCTCAATCAAAAATATCATCACTCTTTATTTTCTTATCAGTCTCTTCTATCCAGCAAAATTACATTGCTTAATATGTTGCACAGTGTTGGGTTCAAGGACTGTTTTTAATGGTAAAACATCCATATCCTATTACCAGTCCAGTGTTAACATGTGGATGTTGTTTAAGAAGCATTTGGTTATAAATTTTATTTAAATAGAAACTTGAAATTTTGGCCATGCTCATGTTGATGTGTGATCATCTTCCAGCATGAAGCACTAACTAAAGGGCTTTGACTTTGAAAGTCATTTGCACAGATGAAGATCATGCTTGCAGAAGAAAATAATAGCATTCCATCTTTGTCTTTAACAAAAATCAAGCCAGTTTATATGTTTTCTAAATTTGCTTCACCTGTTAGCAATTACAGTTTTCCTAATGAGATTTAATTGCTTAAGAAATCATTGAAATTAAATCTCAGCTAAATATTAACATCTTCCCCTTATCTAATTCATAATTTGAAAACATTCTTTGCGTGTTTTAATTGCTTTTTATAGATGCATACATTAACAAATTGGAAGGACTAAAAAGCATCTATCTCCAAAAGAGAAGTGCAGGGACTTTTGGATGTGAGTAAGAATCTAAAGTCTCTTTGCTCTAGAGGGGTCCTAATGTCACACATACGAGATTTATTCTGAAGTCACATTTTTTGAATTAATTGACTTTTAAATTTTGAGGTCCTAAATGCATCACTGCCTGGCAGTTTTCCAAAGTGCACTGTGATATAATGATGCCTGCATTATGGAAGTTTGTCAAGTGGTCCGTGCTTAACACGGAGACCTGTTTGCACTTAAAACAAAAACCAAATTAAATTATTAAATATTATTATCACATATTCTTCCCAGAATTACATTTTTTATTAGAGTGTGCTTAATAACTGAAGGAACATTGGCAGCTGAAATTTCTAAAGCGATTGCCAAATAGGAAATAAAATGGAAAATGGGAAATAAAATGTGCTATTTATTGCAGGTCAAGATAGATTGCCTTTATATTCTACCTAGATAAAAGTTCTGGGTGATTTAATTTTCTGTTTATTGTCATCCAGATGTTCAAAATACTGACCCAGCTGGTGTGGAAATTTCATTTTTTCCAACTTATGATAATGAATTGAATCATAAAAAAAAGTCATAAAACATCTCCATATTGCATCCCTGGACATTCACTGGGATGATTTGCACTAAATGGATTTTTACATGGAATGGATTTCTTTTCCAAAGTTCAACGAGAGTCAAGACTACATCCATATGTGCTCAGGAGCCAAAAATTGTAAGTAAAGGAGAAAACACATCTGTGTATGGAAGTTCTTGAATAATTGCACTGTTTGTTTAATGATATAGCTGATGTTATGAGTGCTCCTGGAGAGTGCAGCGAGGCTGGAGCAGGATGGAGAAGGATGTTTTCCTTCAGGGTAACGTGAAATGCTTTGTTTTGTCCTTGTGTGTTCAAGAGGACTGCATTTCCATTTTGGCTTCAATAGATCTCCCCTTTTAAAAATTGAAATTCTCTTTCAACAAAGTAATTCTGGTTTATGAAATTAAAACTTTTATTTATTTACTTATTTCCACTTCAAAGCCAAGTAGTTTGCTCACCCATTTTGGGAACAAAGCTACTCACTGAAGCTGATCGGAGTTTGCAGAGGGTTTTAGTAAGTCCAAGAGTTCATTTTTCAGTCAATTTTGTATTCATCAAGAAATTTCATTCATCTCTAGCTATAATGTTTTGGTTTGCAAGTTTTGGGTTTTTTTTTTTTAATATGTGTTTACCACCCATATTGCAAGAGTTAATAAATAAACCCAAATTGATTTATGACTTGTTTTGTTTGGACAAGTTTATGAATAGAATTGTTGTATAGGATTTAATTAAATTCTTTCTTTCCTCCAAGGATGCCACTATCCAAAACAAATTGAGAATTTTGTTGAGAAATTGTGCTCACACTTTGTAGTGTTATGGGTACTCTTGAGAGAAACTGACATCTGGGGTAGATATTCATAAGAACGATTTCCAAAGTTCAGAATGGAAACTCTTGAACTTTCATGCTGTCCTTAAGTTTTAATATATGCCTGGCTTAATACTGCATTTCAACATTTACATAAATTCTGTATTTTGCATAACAGATGCACCTCAGCAAATTGTATACCTTTTCTTGATACATTTTGGCTGCAGCTGCAGGTAACATCCCTTGTTGAATTTCTAGATTGTTCACCGAGGTCACCGTTCATCAAGCATTTTGTCTACTACACTTTAAAGACTTTCCTCTATCTGCTCTGGAAATGCAAGCATTATTCTTTTCTCTGAAATCCCACCAATTTGTTATTCGTAGGCATGGCATGGAGAGGAAGGAGGGATTAAGGAGACAGTGGGAGTGAGTCAATATTTTACTGCAGTGACACTCTGGTGTTACTCCAGCCAGCCAGTTTTACCCCTGACCTGCTGACTGCAGTGCTATCCATGGCAGACTCTCAGAAATGAATGGCTACATCTTTTTTTGCTGCTGGTTAATGTGAAAGTACAGATGAGAAAATAGGTAGATATTTACCCCAACTTTATTCTCCGACCAAAGAATCTTACAGTTTAAAGCTGTGCCACCTCTCCCAAATGCCACGTGTGTGTGGGGTGGACCTCTGTCCCTCTTATTTATCAACAAGATCCAGAAATACAAGAACCTAACTCTGCTGATATTTAAACCTAACTGTTTAAATAACATCCAAGGATGTTATTTAAATACCTGTATTTTCTGGCCATAAAACCACTCTGTTAAACTCATCTGAGGGCCTGCTGTCTCCATAAGAGGGCTGTGTTGGGGTGGCTAAGGGTACCAGGTGATGTCCCTCACTGCTGAAAGAAAAAAAGTAATGACATATGAATAAAAAACCAGAGATTTCCAGAAAAGACCTTGATTTTTTTTTTTTTTGCCATATATCAATATATAATTTTTTTACACACACAGATACATCAGGCCAGTACTGGCTGCTTCTGGAATCCCACCCTTAACACCAGCCTTAAGTGCCAATCTGATTGCCTTCTTTCCCATGCTGGAAAAAAACCCTGAATCTTCTCCCCTTGGCCCCAAAGCAGAAGAAAAGAGGTTGATTTGTGCCTTTTTTATTTGATAGTTTGGAAATTTTTTTGGTAGGCCATGTAGAAAAAAATATCAAGAAAAAATTTGATGAACATAAAATTATTTTTGGCAAATTTGGCAAATAGTAGTGTTTTTAAGAAGTCTGCTCATGAACCCTGTTGTGTAAGCAGTCACTTGCTCAGTTTGAGTAAGAGGGTTTCTTGCCAGAAAGCAGAAAGAAAAGATCACCATTTGGGGATTCATCCTTTCCACTCGTATTTTCTTTGCCTGCGATTCCCAAAGTGTTTGGTGGAAATGGCAATGTTTTTGTACTTTTACAACTAAAGTACAGGAGATTAAAGTGAAGATATGAAAACACCAATGCTTGAAAAGTTACATTCCTGGAAAAGAGAGACATAGAGGAGCTGACAGAGAAAGCTGATGCTCAGGAGTACACTAAGAACCTTCAGAGGGTTGGAATTTATGGAAAACAAAGCACTTTTTTAGGAGTCTAAATTACACACTAAGCAATGGCCCCAAACTTTTATTACATTCTAGGAAAAGAGCAGGAAAAAGTACATAAAATACTCAGAGTTATTGATACTAAATATTAGACTGGATATTATATCCTCTCTTTAATGTTGCGGAAAAAACCCCAAATAGTCTGAATTGCTATCATTTTTTATAATGTAGAAACACAATCTGGGAAGAAGCTTTTATGCTGGGCTGCTTTTTAGCTGGATTGTTTCTGAGGAATTAAAAAGAACTGAAAATCTCATATTTTGCATTGCATAATCAATGGTTCAATGACTGACCAAATATCCACCATTCTGTTCCATTCATAAGATTATTCCATACACGGTCAGGTGGCGTTTGTCCAGAAGCTGACATGTCCTTTCATTGCTAAAAAACCTTGGTTTGGAATGGAATGGAGTCAAGTACGGGAAGGAAATGATTATGGAAACTGTAAGAATTTGAGACCTCAGCTATCTTCAGGCACAACAAAACATTTCCTCCTGTTATCAGCAGGTATGTAATTACTGATCAGACAAAAATGCCAAGAAATATTTCAAGAAGGTATTTGGCTTCTGGAAGCTAATTCTGCCATCAGAGTGCTTGTCATAAATATGCAGAGCATCACACTGGCATATTTTTTCTTATATGAAGAGAAGTAAAATATTTAGAGCTTGGGCTTTTACTTCTTGTTTCAAGGGACCCTACTGAATATCTTTGCACCCTCAAAAGATCCTTTATTAAAAGAAAGATAAGCTCCAAAGCACACTGTTAAACTTTTTTTTTTTCATTTAAATGGGTAAGATTGTGATGGATACAGCTGTTTACATTATCAGAGTCTAGGAATTTTAAGATCAGCTCAGGTTCCAGAAAAATTCAAGCTATTCACAAATTAAAATAATTTTCAAGTGCATCATGTGAAAGGCAATTAGAAGTACAGATGTGATGCTGATGCACAGAATTTTCCAAGTTATTTGGAGAATTTTTAGTGTGGCACTGATTATGTTTAACCATTGCACAATAATTGCTTCTTTCAGCTGGAAATTATGAAGTCAAACATAAAACATTTGCATATCTAAAACATATTCTAGACTTTAAGCCACTTCAAATACAGTGATTTTCAAATAAAATTTGGAATTTTGTCCTATATAACAAGTCATTTCTGTTCCCATAAAATAATATATTGTACAAAAGAATATCAAAATAACAACAATATTCTTTTGCTAGAGTGACAGAACAAACACACATAAGTAAAAATGTAGAATATTTACTGCACAGAAAGAAGAAAATATGCTGGGCATGGATAATAGTTGTTTCATGGAAACCACCTCTTTCCTGAATAGAGCTGGTTGTTTTGTGTATCTGCATCCTCATAACTTAAAATGACCTTAAAGAACGTTGAGTCAAAGCCAATTTTAATTAACTACAATTTGATCATTTAATAGTTGAGGAGATCAGCTCTATATGGAAGTAGTGCAGGGCTAAATCTGCAGAGAGCACATTTCTGGCTAGCACCACCCCTCACTTAAAGGCATCCTGCCAGCTAGCAGGGATTTTTTGCTCCAAGATTGTGCACATCTCTTCCTTAATGAATGGAGGGGAAGAGCTAAGTCAGCTCAGAGTAATGTCACTGGAGAGCAGCAGGCTGAACTCTCCCAGGGAAAACCAGCAAGATGTCAGCTGTATCCCTGAGAGGGAAGCATTTAACTCTATTTAGGTTTCTCTGCTGTGCATTAAAGATCTCTAAACTGGATAAAGGAAATCTCAGGCCAATATTCAAAGCATTCACCTGAATGTGGACCTGAGAAATGTTGATACCTGGGAAACTGCCAGGATTTCTGTAGCAATCCAGTAAATCAGTGCATTAAGTATTCAAACACAGCCACATGTATATGGAGACAGAATATCCAGCCAGAGACTTACAAATATATTTCTTCATGTATATCATGAAGTAAACTATCTCAGTATTTGGAGCAAAACAACAGCAAATATTTCTGCTGCTTCAGGACTTATTTTTCTAAGTAATTCTTCACTTTATACAGTTTAAAATTTTTAAGACAATTATCATGTGACCATGACTTTGCAGCCCTACTGACAAAGCCTGGAAATCACTGAGTAGGCCATGCAGATCTGTGTTTCCCTGAAGGCACAGACTGCTCAGTAAATCTGCTTGGTCTTCTCATATATGCATTGAACTTAAAAAGTCAAAACAAAACAAGAAACCCAACCCCTAAAGAGAAGTAGCACTCCTGCTCCAATGATGCTTGAGGGAATTATTCCAACTTGTTCTTTTGCCCACTTACCTTCTATGGGAGGAAATATTTATGGAGGAAACAAACTGAAAAAGATCACAAATCCTGCCACAGAGATTTCCTGGTGTTATTCTACGGAGGAAGAGGGAAAAATTCTTTACTCAAATTCCTTTCTCCATGTAAACAGGGAGAAAAAATATTGTCTTCTGTCAACATTTTGTTTTGCTCATTTCTCATTATCTTCCAAACTATTCCATGAAGATACAATTTTAAAATCACGACTGGTGTATACAATAACAAAAATGATCCTTTGGGTATGTATTTGTAATGTGCGGAAATGTATTGTTTGCTAAGTGGCCTTATCTATAATTCAGAGACTATTTGTGTGCTTTGGAAGATCATTTGGCAAAGTCTGTGAAAGGAAGTAATTTAGTTATTTGGCTTCATTAAGGATGAAATGAATTTAAGATGAATTAGAACTTCTAGAGGAGTGACATGAAAAGAACCCAACAGCCAAACTTCTTGGCTTTGGAGGAGTAATTAGCCAGTACTGGAAGAGCCTTGATGAACATGCAGTTGGATATCCATTAGTGGATCTAGAGAGGCAATTTGAGAAGTTGTTCACCCTGGTGAATGCTTGTAGCCTGTTTCAGTGACAAAATAGATTAATTTAAATTACTGCTTTAAATTATTCAGGGGCAGACTTAGTTTCAGTTTGAGTCCCTCTCTCCTCTCTCTTGTTGCTCCACAGCCATAAAAACGTAGAGATGTTGCAAGCCAAGTACCCACGTGAAGGCAAAGCTCCATCTGAGAACGCCTTGGGTTCCAGAAGGTTCAGGTTCACACCATGGACTTAGAGACTGGATGTTGAGAACACACTGGCTGGTAAGTCTTTGCTAAGTGAAGATACAGTTCACAAGTGTTTGTTTCAAGTCATTTTTGGAGTAGTGATGAATCTGTGCAATTTTTTTTTCACCTCAACAGGACATTCGACATTGCTAAGCTGTTTAATGTATGTTATGTGATCCTTTATGATAAAAACGATGCATTAGTGAGCTGAGTGACAAAAAGAGTGTGTCTAAAAAAGATCCTTGAGGATAGGCCAAGATCATTTGCATTTATTTTAATGATATCCAAATGGTGTTCTAACTAAAGATGTTAATAATTACAATGAGCAATAAAACTCTAGAAAGAGTTAAATTTACTAGCAGGCTTTATTCTGCTGCAGTGTTCTGTTTGACAAAGTTCCATAACTTATTCCCTTCAATAAATGTCAATTACTTTGTTTTATTTTTTAAAATTTCTTCAATGTCTTAGCTGTGAAGAGAGACAGAGCATGGAAATTGCCAGGGATATATCACATTTTGCATTCACATGCTCATGGTATTCCTTAGGGTGACTGAAAGGTCAGAGAAGATGCTGCAGAAAGACTTTCATATAATCACAATAAATATGGAAGTTATTCCAGAGGGTGGGACTGCTCTTCTGTTTATCTGGTACTAGAGGCACTTTTGTGGGCATGTGATTTGTAAGCGTTATAAAATGATGGAATCGTAATGGCCTCATCCATCTCCTACCAAGAAATAAGCAGCACTAATAAACTTAATCCTCAGTGCAGTCCTAACTATATTTCCAAGGGCTGCTTCAGGAAATATAAACACATTAAAGAATAGCCAGAAACCCAATCTGCTCAGCAATCATAGATTTCTCCGTTGTGTGTTGAAGACATAGCAACCCAAATTACCCTTGAAATGACTCTATTTATTTCAAGTCATATCCTTTTCCAAGCTGTATTTTTAGACAACTTCATACTAGTAGTATAAGAGCTTGTTCCAGACAAGGACTTAACTCGGGTTTATGTTAACATGTAATTTGTAAAAGTTTGTAATAAACATCCTTCCCTGAGACTGGCAGAAACTGTAGGAAAGAAAACACCACCACTAACTTTGGCTACTTGCTTTGATCCAGACCTCATTGTGTGATGTTTGTTATGAGAGCTCCAAAACTGCACAGAAGTGATGAATTGTCGTGTCACTAAGACCAGAATTTCCAAAGCAGCCTTGTCTTTTTGGATTTTGACTTCCAAAATAAATAGTCACCAGAGGCCTGGTGTTGGACGGGGAAGTGTGCTAGCAGGCTTTCATTGAGATAGCAAAAAATATGCAATGCATGATTCAAGACCTTAAGCCTGAGCTGGCGTCCTGCAACACACTCACTGGAGCTGATGAAATTTTAGGGTGTACAGGAAGTTCCAGCTGAAGCCTTACAAATAAACACTTAGTGAATATTTATGTAAATACGGTAAACAGAAAAGGAAAGTGCCAGTATGCACATGCTGCTGGTCAGTCTGAAACTGCCACCCTTCCCAGGCCAGTTTTTATATCCTTCAGAATAACAAGACCATCATTATTTTTCCAGTGCTCGGAGAGTTTCCCCTCTGTTAGTCACACAGAGTAAAAGCAGGTCTGTAATCTCAGTTCAGCTTCGTTTACAAGAACTAGTCTTGTTTGCAAAAATGGAAGGAAACCAGGCAGGAACCTATTTCTCTGCAGAGGCATTCAGTTTTTCCATGGTCACTCCTTTCTCCACACTGACCAGCTACTCTGTACTGGGTAAAGTTTTGGACTCCTTCAAAATACCAGTTTATCATTGATACAATTCAGGATGCATCAACGACTTTGAAAGGGTGTTCTAGAAACTGCTATGATATTGCTTTGTGTGAATTCCTTTTTATTATTTAAATCATGTAGTTGTTCTGGTCAAAATTGCTTGTGACGTTGTTTGAGCAAGCTCATAATGGGAAAATCCATTTCTCTGAAGTGCCTACACTTCAAACAATTTACAGCTATTCTTCTTGTTCTACCAAAAGGAAGTTTAATCTATTACTTATCTGTCCAGGCAGCTGCTGTTCAAGGGTGTTGGACTATCTTGAATTAAGAGGGAAGAAAAGTTGTTGGAATAAATCAAATAAATATTTCCATATAATAAATTGTGGCAATTTAATAATTAATAGTTAATAATAATTGTGTTATAGATTTTTCATAACATGGCATTTGAATAATGAAAACAGAAGGTTGTTTATTCAGCATATAAAAGCCAGTTTTAGAGGAATAACAGATGGTGGGTGCCAGAGCCAGAAGAGAGTGAATATTTTTTAAAAGCTCTGTGATCATGTAATTGAATGGATTAAATATGAGAATTCACAAATATTCAGGTGAGTTAGGTTCTGTTCTCATTGACAGTGGTTAAACAAAGACATTTCTGCTTCCCTACATGTACACACATTTATTAATGTTGGAATTAACAGCATCACAACCACGCATTCAACAAGCCTCAAACTTCAACATGACTCAAAATGATCAGTTCCACATAACAAAGTGTTTATGTGGGGAAACCAAACAGCAGAAATCATTCCAAATAGCTCAAAAATTATGAGTATTACTTTGTTAAGTTTTGTTTCAGAAGCATGACCAAACCAGTACAACAGAAGAGTTGTCCTGCCAGGTTGTCAGGAAGAAGAGTGGCAAGATGAGTGGGAAGAAGAGGGAATGACTGACCTTTTCATTATTGCAGAGCTTGACAATACCGGAAATAGTTCCACCTTCTCCAAGTCGTACATGTCAGAAGACAATATTCTCTTAAAGAACAAAATGAATTTTAGAAGCCTTTAGGAACAGCACCAAGGACTATGTGTGTCCATTTATGCCTACTGCTGTTCTTTTGAGGAATTTCAGCACTCTGTGTGCTGGGTACTGCTTTGTTTTCAACCATCTCCACAAAGGTTTTTTGCAATCAAATAATTTACTTTTATACGTGTTTTCTACCAGAGGGAGGCTGTGTCACAAGCAATGCCAGTCAGCACCTGCCTGAAATAGAGGCCACACTTCTGGTGCTTGCTCTTTGATTTGCTTCCCATGGCTACCTAGATACAGAAACAGAACTAGCTGTGATCAGCACTTCCACCTAAGGTCTGGAGCAGATAACTTGATAAAATCAGGGAAATTTAAGTGACTAAGAAGCATCTGCAATGTCTTTTCCAAATATAACAGTAGTTAGGATCTCCGTTTTCCCAGAGAGACAATACATACCCTGCTCATATCTTCTGCCACTGGAGATAAAGCAGGCACTTGACTGGGTTTATTGAGGTTACACAGTTGCTGTTTCCTCTTTTATGGTGGGTTCTTTTTCTGTGTTAAGCTCATATGTAAATGGGGCAGCTTTCATTTGGTTTTGGAAGTATGTGACCAGCCATGCAGTCCCTAAGAAACAGACAGTTTTCCTTTCATTTTTTTATTGCTGTAGATCTTTATTGGGTTGAATGTTCCTCTTTACAAGTACCTTTCTGTCAGAGCAACAGAAGACAATTTTCTCCTGCCTTCCTGGAAAGTCTGTCATGGAATAGACTCCTGCAGCTCATAGGACTCACAGCAGTAACTCAGTCAAGTGCACAGATTCCACTCTGACCCCTGTTTCTCACACTGATCTGACAATCTCTCTGGGGAATCTGAGGAGCCTGGATGGCTCAGAATATTATTGATGGGCTGCTGAAGGTCTGCCTGCAGTTTTTGTAGAGTCATGAGGGAATTGACTGTGCACTCTCTATTCATCATCCTGTGGCTGAATCTCTCAGCTGACACTGAAAGCTTCAGCCCTTCATTTAGCATTGTGGTCAAAGGCAGGCTGCTGGCAACTGAAATATAAGACCAGGTGACTGCTGTATCCAGTGATAGTTTGTGAAAATTGCTTCAGTGGTCTCAGTCCAAATTTTACTGACAGAACTTAGTAACTCCAAAAAATTAATCCGAAATAACTCCTAGTCAGAAGTTCAGGAACAGCCAAGAAGAGTCTTCAAGTCTTTAAAGACAAGAAGGGTGAACTTGTCTCTTCCCAAGAAGTATTCTCTGTATATCAGCAATGAGATGCAAGGGGGAACATTGATGTTAGCACCACCCAGGTTGATGGCAATAAAGAACTTCTGTCCTCAGAAATACCAAATTAAGTTCATATGAATTTCCCACTTTTTCCCACCGGGCGGAAGAGATCACAAAACTGAAAAGCACTCCCTCCTTCTCACATCTTTGCAGTCTGTGAGCACTGTGCCTGTCACAACATTCCCAAGAGCTTTCCTCTACCATCCTGTCTCATATCTGCAAGCAGCTGCTTCCTTTTTGCATAAGAGTTCTTGGAGTTCTTGCTTTGCTTATTGAAGATAAAGCAGCGAGAAGCTGGTAAATAGATAAGCTCTGTTGGGAAGATGAAATCCCACTGCAGATGGAGAGGTTTGCTTAACCTATAAAGTAATTCTGGAACAGCTCTTGCATTGGCAAAACTCTAAAATGCAACCAAGTTGGATTGCTTTTGGCTCCTCCTAATTTGCTTTCTTTAGGGTTGTAGCTGCTCCTCACTCTGCAGATGTTTGTCCCATTACTGTTCACAGGAGTTAAATGTACACAGACATGTAAGAGGGACTTGACCATCTATTCTCAGTGTTCCAAGGTCAGCTGAAGTCTGGACCTTTTACTTTCTCTATGCTCCACCAAGTGAGAACAAAACTTACGCAAGACTTCCTCGGGGAGCTCTGGGCCTGAGGTTTTTTAGAGTGCACAAGGCTAAAATTCAAATATGAAGCACAGCTGTTTGGACAGGAATGCTGGGCCTCTTTGTTTTGAACTACAGTGACCCACTCAGCCTCACCAACACACAAAACTGAAATCCCTGCACAGCTAATGACTGGGATTTGAAATTCCCTGGCAGGCAGTGACCAGTTTAGGGTCCTCTGGGATTTGCAGGTGGAAGGGCTCTTCTTTCCCTTTCTTTCCCCTCACTCACATTGCTCTCACACATCATTCCCTCCGTGTGCAGGTTTGAATCTCCGTTCACCAGCCAAATTGCTGACCCAGTGATCTTGTTGCAGATGGTGACATTCCTCCCTTCTGCCAAGGACAGGTATTTTTGAGCCCCTGGTAACAGGTAAAATAAAAAGGGAAGCAGTATGGCATAAACTAGTCAGTCAGTTTAATTAGAGACAGACCTCCTCTTTTAAATACTTTCTATATCCCCCAGTAATGCATGTATTTTGAAGTATATAATACAAGATAAAATGCTAAGTAAACCTTCCCTTTGATTTAGCTGCAATTCCACAAATATTTAGGATATCACCAATGAGTAACTTCGCAGAACCAAGACAGGCTACGCTGCATTAATAAGCAAATGCTAAATAAGTTGTTAAAAGGACTGGCAATGACTGTGGTGGCTTGGATGAGGTAGAGGCTGCTTGGCTGTTTGAGCTTTTCTTGGAGTTAATGCTAGATCCTCTTACTCCCCTTTACATTTGGAATCCAATTTCCAATTATCCAATCATCTAATTCAATATCATCTTGTTTGTAAAAATTATATGTATTTTCTATATTAATGTCTGATCACAACAAGATATGGGGTATCTCTTTCTGTTCCGAGTGTCTGACCTTTCAAATTCATTTTGCTATTGCAAAGCATGTGAAACGCTATGGAAAGACTTTGGAAAAAAGCCACAGTTTTTAATGCAGTGATACAATGAACATCTTAGTGCATCCAAGATAATAGGAATTCCAGCATTCGTGCTTACTATAAAATACAGCAAGAAAGACTAAGTAAATCCTGACTTTTTTAATACAGAAATAATTTTGACTGCATCTTTGGCTGGGTATGACATGGAAACTGGTGATTGTTTATGCTTAACTCCTTTTTTTTGGTCTGCATTAAAATTAAAATCCCACATGAGAAACAAATTTTTTGTCTAGGAACAAACTATTTCTTTTTTGGGGACTGGGGTTCTAATGAGTTGGGTAGTATGTCTGTTTCTTTTCAGCTGGGAAAAGGCAAGGAGTATAAAATCCAGATGGACAGCACATGATGCTGGAACCAGCCCGGGCCAATCAGCCATGTCACGTTGATTAAAGGAAACCTATAAGAAGTTAAATAAAAATCCAAACACCAGATAGTGAGAGCAGCAAACTGGCTGCACTGTGGGGTTCATCACAGCCCTGGCCTCCCCACACCTGGCTGAATGTTAACCTGTGTTTAATATCCATGAAGGTGTGGGGAGGCAGGCAGGCCTTGCAGAGGGATGGATCAGCATCTGGAATCCCTACGGATAACTGTAGGAATGTTTATTCTTCTTTGTTTATTATTCCGAGTGTGTGCTCTCTTCCTCTCTTTGTCTCCCTTTGTGTAATAAGGCTCCTCTAGGCATATAAAGTAAGTCATCTGGAATTGTGCAACTCCTTCTGCCAGGAAGCTGGAAAAGCCCCTCTCTAGTGCAGAGAGAAAAATACAGACTCGTCACAACCACTGAGAAATTACAGAAATACAGCATTTGTCTTTGGGATACATTTACATAGCAAAATGCTGTGGCAAATAATTGTTCTTCTCACTGTTAAAAAAAAAAAAAATCTCATTTCATCCTGTCCAAGGCGTTATGTTTATTTAAAATTTAAAAAAAAAAAAAAATTGGCATATTTTAAAATAACATGAAGCCTGCAAAGTGCATTAAAATGCCTCAGTGTCAAAGTTGCTTTGTGTGTCAATGGGTGCAGAGAAGGAAGAGGAAATCAACAAAGAGGAGCATCTTTTACAGCCACATGGCTAGTGAAATTTTGTATTTATTCTTTGGGGAAAGGGCAGAGTAGCTGCGGAGATGCTGGTTGGATAGGAGCCGGCAGTGTTTTTATTGGCAGGCGAGCCTGAGTGGCTGAAAGGTGGCCATTAACACCCTGACACGAAGTGCTGACAGGGCGATTATAAGATTAACACCCTGTGTTATATTAACAGTGTCAAAACCTCCCCTCACCTGTCAGGGAGGAATAATGGCACCAAGGAAAACGTTATAGACAAACGGGAGATTTTAACCTGAAAATACCACACAGCTACTATTTCAAACTGGTGTAAATATCTAAAAGCCCAAGAAAATGAAAGAATATATTTGAAATCGCTTTTAAATTGTAGTTTCACAAGTGTGCTTGGCTACTTGTCTTGCCATTTTTCTTCCACAATTTCCCCACTTTCCAGTGTATGTGCATATATTTTGATTATATTTCATATTGTATGTGGTGATTCTGTATGTCTTATATGTTTGCCTGTAAGGCCCATAGATAAAATGCATAACACATGTTCTTTATATATAATTCAGTTTCTAAGCAAGATCAAGGCAGAGTCAAGGCATCTGAAAGGCCAGAAAGTGTTAATGTTGCATAAGAAAAGTTCAGCTGTTTTAAGCCAGATTTTGGGGGTTTTCAGAGAGTTGCAATGCCAACAGGTCATGAGAGTTTAAAGGTTGTTGAAACTCTACACAAAGGTTGTTTAAAACCCTCAACAAAGTGAATGTAGTTCACTTATGATGTGTCCCAAATTCCTAAACCACCAGCTGAAAAGTTCAAATGTCCCGGTAGCAGATCCAACAGAAACATTTAATAGCTAAACAAGGATAAAGGACGGATTTATGAGCACTGATTAGTTTGGGGGCTATTGGAAGACAATGCCAAAAGCTCACAAACACTTTCAGAGCTTCTCTTATG
>JBBMKD010000170.1:5290185-5332867 GCA_037834095.1 Argya squamiceps
TTTCTTTCTTTCTTTCTTTCTTTCTTTCTTTCTTTCTTTCTTTCTTTTTCTTTCTTTCTTTCTTTCTTTTTTTTCTTATTTTAATCTCATGCCTATACACACTGAGAAGAAAATGAATATACACTCTTGAGATAAGATTCATGCTCCTGCCACCACTGTGCAGACCAGTCAAACAAAAAACTCATTTTCAAATGACCTGTGTAACCATGTGTTGTTTTAGTGTTGTGTGACAAGCTGTAAATCATCTTAGTGCTTTCTTTTTTTTAAATAAAAGCCATGTATTGTACTTTATTACTCAGACAAACTGCTGAGTGACTTAAACCCCACCTACATTAAATCCAAAATTCCTCCTCCTCCAGAAACAGTCTGTATTGTCAGTACACAGAAATCACAACTTCTGTAGTCCCTGCATTGTCTGTGATGTGAGGTGTGCATTCTCAGATAAAATATGTGCCTATTTTCCACATTCTGGTTTTCCCACAAAGGTAGCATGTTACGTATTGCTCAGTGAAAGGATATAATTAATGCAGATTTAAATTTTAGAAAGTAAAATGCAAAACTTTGTCCTATAAATGTTGGCTTGCCTGGCATAAGGGCACCTATGAGCATCCAGAAGACAGTGGGAGGAGTGGAACAGAGCACACAAACAGCATTTTAACATGGACAACTGCTGTCTACCTCTGTGTCTTTTTATCTGCTGAACTTTGCCTTCCTGAACAGATAGCTGGGGAATTATGGGTTTTTAAGGTACTTTTAGCACAGTGTATACAAAACACTACTTTTCCATTTCTTTCAAAAATACTTCAGTGCCCTAAATATTTAGAGACCTTTATTTTTAATATATAATTGCTTGAGATGGATCAGGTTTTTTTCTCCTCTTTACTTTCCAAGCTGTTTTAAGCACATAAACAGATCACTCCTGCTGCCCTTTTTAGACTGAAAAAACCCTCAAATTCTTGTATATGTCAGTAACACCATGGTGAAATTGCAATAGTAACACCAACAAAGGAGTGCAAAGAGTGTAATACTCCTGCTTAGAGTATTACAGCTTGGAAATGGGTCAAGTCTATACAGGGTATTGAGGGATGACTACTGCCAGCAGCTGACTTTTCCCATATAACCCTCACAGATCCAGAGTGGGAAGTTTACATCACCAACATCCCCCCAAGGATCATGGATGGAATTCAAGCCTTGCCCATGGGACTGCTTGGTGGCACTGCTCTGCTGACCTCCACCACGGCATGATGCAAGCCCAAAAAGCTTTCCATTCCCATTCCAACATCTCTATACTTGGATAGTGGACAAATTACTTCCATACTTGAGGAAAGGAAATAAAGTAAAGCGTGCAGGGCAGCTCAGTTGGCTCTGTTGCCATTGTTGCTGTTTGTTTATTGTGATTTGTCAGGATTGATGGGTGTCTAGAACAAAACAAGCCCTGGCTTTGAAAGGCTGCTTAATGAAAGAAACAAGTTTCAACTTTATTCTGTGCCTTTGTGCAACCAGAGGTTCTGTTTATTTAGAAAGCTAACATTTATACAGATTATGCACTGGCCGTGGTTCCGTGCCAAAAAACACATGGCTGAAATGGGCCTTTCCATCACTCTCTCAGTGTTGACCTGTGATTGTTTTTACAGGAACTGGATCTTTAAAGCAATAGCCTCTGGTAGAGTAAGGGGGAAAGCATGCACCTTGTGCAATGATTTGCAAATGATGTCTTGGGCAAAAGGGTGCATTTGGATCTCTCGACTGTCTTGAGTACCCCAAATGCTGTTTGATTAAAATAACTCCCAGTGAAGGTGGAAAGGGTGGTCAAGCAAAGCTGAATGATGCAGGGGGAAGGTCACCAGTTCAAGGAAGTCAAATTTTTATGCAATGTGACACTTTTGATTGATTAAACCCTCCAAAAACTGTTCAAAGTACTAAAAACGGTAAAATAAGAATAATTAGAGGTGGCAAATTGAACTTGAAAAGTCAGTGAGTAATGACTCAAGCTGTAAATTTGTATGTGCTCCTCATTATCCTGCTCTTGAAAATATTTGAAATGTTACCTAAATGAGCAGGGTCCTAAGAAAGAATTGATCACCTCCTGTTTGTACGTGAGGACATATTTAGAGCTCTTTTTAAAAATCCACTTACAGAAAAAAATAGAAAATTATAATGCTCAGAAAGATCTACCTGGCCACAGGGTTTGCAATAACACATTGGAGGAGTTAATATCCAGCCTGACAAATGCCCTGTTTATCAGTCAGTGGATAAAAATGAAAACAAGGCATGTGGTAAGAGAGTGCTGCAAAACTCTTGATTTTTCTCAGTGGAATATCTTTCCTGGGACAAAATGGTTTTCTTATGGAACCATTCTCTGAATTAAAGATGTATGAAAAACGAAACATTTTTCTGCTTTGTAATATTTTTCCAGCTGAGAAACAGTGACAAAGCTTAAGGATGTGATTTTTCTTCCCCCCTTCACATTCTCACACTTTCTAAATATTTTCCAACTGGCAAAACAGCCACTGTTACTTTGTGCTCTTTCCCGCCTCTCGAAAGAATGTAGGTTTAAAGGACAAGAAAGTCCTGTTTGAAAACAGTGCTTCTATTTCTCTGTCCTGAACTATTTCTGGACACAAGAGTAGAATTGAATTATTTTTCTTTTCATAACTATGAAATGAAAAATTCACCACTTCGGAAAACATTCTCCTCTGAACCATCTTCCCTGAAGTGCGTTTTTGACTTGCAGTTATTTTTCACTCACCTTTATGAGGCAGTCTTTAGTTTGGCCAAGTCTGCCTTACAGAGACAGTCTTCCAGCAGATTTTAGAGTGTTTTCCTTTAAATAGACATCTGTGGGCTGATTTGCATCAGCAAAGTGTTCATTAAAAAGGATTAAGCATGGTTAAGCGCTTCGGCCCCATCAAAGGAAGTGAGGCTAAACACCAGGCACCTTCCCTCCATTGAAGGTGCCAACCCAAGCATCCTAATTTGTGGGCTTTTTGCCTCCCATACATCAGGGAACCTAAAACTTTTCATAATACAGCATAAATTACCGCTTCAGCAAGTGAATAAATAATCACTGTTGACTTCTCTCCCTCACAAGATTTACCTCAGGGTTGTGTGTTGGTGGCATGAAACATGCTGTGACTTGGGGGGCAGAAGAGCCAGGGGGGGTCATTGGCTCTCCCCCCTCCTCAGCCATTCCTCTGTTCCCTCCTGTGTCCACCCACAGCAAGATTTAAGTGGTTAAATTGCCGTGTTCATCCCTTTATCCTAAATGGATGTACCTGCTGTGGCCCCAGCTCCCTTGGCACAGGCCTTGGGGCCACTGGTGGAGGTAGATGGGTCTCACCTCTCCTGCTAAGGGAGGTCTCATAGTGTGGGAAGATAGCCCAGACCCCAATGAGGGGGAGAAAAGCGTGACCTGGAAAGGCAGCAGGGATTCCTTTCCTTTTGTCTCCTGTGCTTTCATTTCCAGCAAGGAGGAGGAAGTTAAAAATTTCTTTGAGTAGGCTTTCCCCATTTCAGAGACAGAGGAAGAAGATGCTGAGTAACAGCAGGATCCAGAGGTGGGGAAACCTGCTCTGTGTCTTTGCAGAACATGCATAACTACCCCAAAATTAGGAAAACATTGCAATATAATATTTATTCCTGAGCTGCCCCATTTCATTAGGCCACCCTTTTCCACTCTGATATGTAAGTGCTGGAATTACTTGGCATGCTGCTGTAAATGAAGATTTCTCCTGAAAAGAGAGGACAGAAGGGTCCAAACTGTCACTATATTTCCTACAATCCTACAAAGTTTACTGAAGTGGTTGTAGGGTTTAGCAGATTGTCATCCTGTTGTGTCAGGACATGTTGTGTCTCAAGACTTATATTCAAGCTGGGGATGGAAGACTTCATAAATAGCTGAAAAGTGTAAGACTCTCTTTATTCAGAAAAATCTGCCTGGAAAGCTCATAAGAAAAGGCTTTCCTGTGAGATTTTCTACACTTCCTACTTGAAGAGAGGCTGGAAACCTGAGAAGAATCATTCTGTTCCAGCTGAAGTGGGTAAGTGCCAGAGGTTTAGGAGGCTGGGGGAGAGGCAAGGGGAGGAAAAGGGAGTTATACATTTTCTTCAGAAATTTGGGTCCATCTTGAGTTTTTTTGGAAGGAGCTAGTACTCGCTTTTGTTTTGTCTGAACAAAATTTTTCCCTTCTATTTTGTCTACATCACCTGGCTGAAGTACAGCCCGAGCCTGGCTTGCCTGAGAAGCCACATTGGATTAATAGGTCTGTTCACAAAGCCCAAGCTGAATCCTGTTTGTAAGTCCCTGCAAGACCTAATGTGCTCCATGCATCTCTTGCCAGGCACATGGAACCTCTTCCATGCTGTACACAGGATCAGCTCAGCCCACATTGCTGGAGATGAGCTTGTGCCTGGCTTGACCCAAATCCAGAGCTGAGTAGTACTTCCAGGATGGTCTTTGGTCCAGGAACATCAGTCAATAGGAGCTTGTTTTGATGTGAGGCACTCCATTTTCCTAAGAAACAGGCTTCATTTCCCTTTGCCAGTGCTGTTTGAGACATCTGCAATTCAATTCTCAAGGTGCTGAGATAGCCCTCATAACTGATAACCCCTTCACAGCTTGGAAATATGACCTGAAATTGGCTGGTTCTATAATGGGAGATCACCTGAAAAGCAGAAATCAGGGCCTAAAAAGCGAAGCACCTGGCAAGTTCTTTACCATATTTTCGCCCCTGAAGAGGAAAACGCACATGCACAGGGACCAGAGGGACTAACCACAGTCCCCTCAGAAATACACGATGCTTCAAATGCCAACCTGACAAATGAAAGACACACCAGTCCCCACCCTAAAAAGTTCCACCAGCAAGACAGCAGCAAAAACATGATTTATAAGAAAAATCCATCAGGTTTTAGTTTGTCTTCATCCTGTAAATGGCACACAAAATGACTTCTGCCACTGATTTGCTGCCACCCTTCTCCAAAGCAGCGATGAGTGCTGCAATTTTTAGGTGCCTGTATTGAAATAAGGCAGAATTAAGATTTTTTTTTTCAATCCCTCAAATGCTTTCTCTCTTGAAACCAGTTCCTGCCACAGACAAGGCTCTTCCAGGAGAGTAGCTCTCTCCTATACTGTGCTACCAAGAATAAACACTCCGTGAGCCTAAGTGCCAAAAGAGAGAGAAAAAAGATCCCTCCCTTTCATTTTTTTTCTTTCCTTGCAAGGCCCAACATGCTGTCTTTGGACAGATTTCAATCCTGCTTTAATTCATTAAAAAAGTGAAACAAAATCACCATTTACATCCTTGACAGCTGGCAGGTTTTATGTGTTCTTACTGCTCCTGCCAAGTCCAAAAAAAAAAGTGTTCATTCAGCTCTGTCATGGATCTTTGGAGTGCTGGAAGTGTGAGAGATGTCAAAATGTGCTCACAACAATGACATACAGTACCTGAAGGCAGGAACGTATTATGCTAATGTACTGGTGTAAAGGAAGTTACAATTCTCCTTTTCACTTAAAAAACAAAACAAAACAAACCAACAAAAAGCTCCATGACAACATCAGAAAACATACCATTCTTGAAAGAAGGAGCATTTTGCTTTCCTCAAAGCTGTCTGACATGTTCCAAGAGCTTTCTGTTCACCAGATTGCATTCCAGTCTATACTAGGAGAAAAGAAAAAAAGAAAAAAAAAAGAAAAGAGACAAATGTCTGTTGGCTTATTAGCATTTCTTGATTCCTATTGCTGCCGTGAGGTGAGAATGGTGGTGCAGTTCAGGTGCTGGGATGGGCTGCCAAAGTGCTATGGGCAAATCTTGCTGTTGCAGACCTTGGGAACTTGCTTCCCTACTTGTATCAGGTCGGGGGAATGTTGGAGTTCACAGCCCTACGTGGTTATATTTGCAACTTGCCACAAAGAGAGGAAATGGAAATATTATAGTGATTACAAGGCAGTGATAACAGTGCCCTGCAGCTGCTTTGGTAGAAATGAGCAGAAATGCCACTTGGATTTTGATGGGGGCGAAGATAAAATAGGAATTGGCCCTGCTGATGTTGCATCTCCTTGCCTGGCTGCCCACTCCAAGGATATGCAAATGTGAGTTAAATCCATCTATACACTAGTGTAAGAGGTGAAACTTCCCTCCACCCTGCACAGCTGTTTATATTAGAGAGAAGCCCTTGTGGAACAAAAGAGGAGAAGCACCCCATGGTAAAATTACAAGCCATGAGCATACCCCTGCTATCATTTCCAGAGGCTTTTGGGAGGGACCTTCTGCAGCCTTGAGAACTGAATCCTCACTGAGGAAGGACAGATGCCAGATCATTATTCTTGGCTTTGAGATAGAAAATACCTTATGGGCATAAGATACTATTTACTGCCTGCAGTACATTTCAAAGAACAGCTATCTTGTCAATCACACGCTCTTTGTATGCTCGACTAGGTCATTTTAATTTTGCTGTGGTTAGTTATTTTGGAATCGGTGTTATTCTTATGATCAGCTATCCCTTATCTACGGTGGTGAGAATAGCTTGGGGTTGTGACTTAAAGACCACAAGTATGACTAGTCTTGGCTCTGAACCTTGGAGACCCACAGGCACAGTCTTTTCTTACAGAATGCAATCATTGTGGCATGCACACAGCCCTGAGCTATTTCACTCATTAAGCCAACAACTGCTTAAAATGGCAAAGCTGCTCTTGGAAAAATCAACTTGCTGCTTTCTGCCTGTACAAGATCCCTTTTGATACACATAAATTTTTAGAAAATCTAAGCCTGGGGCTATTGTCTATCTCTGAGATACAGTTACAACAGGGTAATGAGGAGACTCAGTTACACTGCTGTGCTCATCTTCACCCGCACTGTTGTGGCTGCAACAGGCAGAAATTATTTGCTCTCCACCAGAGTTACTTTAAAAAAAAACCACACCAGTGGAAATGTGACTTTGTGTGCATATCTGGTGTCTGGGAGACCCAGAAAAACCCCAGCTGAGGAAGCAGGAATAGTGTGGTGTTGTTTACCAGAGCTGGTTCTGGGAAGTTTCTGGAATGCTTCCCTGTGAGGGTGGTGAGGCACTGGTGCAAGTTCCCCACAGAAGGTGTGGGTGTGCCATCCCTGGAGGTGTTCAAAATGCATTTGGACAAGGCTTTGAACAACCTGGTCTAGGGGAAGGTGTCCCTGCCATGGCAGGGGGGGTGGATTGACATGATCTTTCCAAAGAAAATCATTCCTTTCCAAGCCAACCCAACCTATGGTTCTCTGATTATCAGTGCTGCTTCTCAGAAATCCTGGGCTGTTACACCCAAGCCACTGGAGACGCAGTGTGTGGATGTTGTGTTGGCTGATCACAACAGACTTTTCTCACAAAATCTTTCATCCACAGCTTCTCTGGGCAATCTTTTCCATGTGTAACCATAGTCACGCACTTCCTACTCCAAATCTGGCTTTCAGCTCCCCTTCCTGAGCAGGTTTCAGTGCATGGCACTCTGGCTTGTGCTCCCCACGGGGAGCAGCGCCTCTCACCACGCTCTGATCTGTAGCTGGACGTGTGCAAAGTGCTGGCAGCTCTGACAAAATGCACTTTGTGAAATTAAAATTGCTCTCATTAATGAGCTGATGTGGAACTGTTTATTTTATTGGGTATCTTTACAAACCATTTAGTTATCACATTAGTTGTGTTCATAGCTTATATTCTAAGGGCACAATTGTGTGCGTGAATGAAAGATTGCCTCCTGCCAATTTCACTGTACAAACAGCCTGGAGCTCTCTCTGCCTTAAATATATATCCAGAAGTGAGATGAATATGTGTGGGAAGTGGAGGAAAACTTTGGAAACAAAAGAAGCTCTTACCCAAGGTCTCTTTTGAAGACTTTTATAAATTTTATAAAATAGCTAATGATTCTTTGAAGAATGGAGAAAAAAAGAGTAGTTCTGTACTCTGCTCAGTGCTGGTCAAATGGTTCTCCAGTGGTTTACAATCAAAAAGATTTTGCTTTGGCCCTATCAAGGTAAATATAAAAATAAAATCACAAAATTCTACTATTCCACATCTGGAAAAATTCTGCTTTTCACATGAAATATATGACAAGCCTGGAATATTGGGACTGCCAAAAAAACGTATCTCCACACCATATAAACAGTGCAGTTGAAAAATTATTACCTTATGAAACTTATAGCCAGTGGGGTTATAGAAAATTTATATAGAGAGATATAGAGAAATCAGTAAATAGAATAGCTATCTAGCATGTTTTGTGGAGTTTTTTTTACATATATCTAGATATTCCCAGTTATTGTCCCTTTGGATCATGGAGTTAAAAATGCAATGGCATGGGAATTCAGAAATAGCTCTAGAAAGGAAAAAGGCAACCTCCATAAGACACAACCTACTCAGAACACCTCAATATGTCAAAATTATATTCTTCCTTTTCCTCCTCCCAAAGAAGAAACCACAATGTTTTCTCTGAGAAAACATTTTGGTTGCAATGCAAGGATAACATTTTTCACAACTGCATTTTCCAGGTGAAATATTAATCTCTCGAAGAGGCTTGGTCCACCCTCTCCCTTTTCCCTCATCTGCTGGTAGATCACACTGGAAAATCATCTCATCTCTGCTGGAAAAACCTCTGACCACCTTATATTCTAGGTCAGAAAGCCCCAAATGGCATCAGACTGGTCAGCTCCAGCTCCTTATTCCCAGCCAGATATTTCCCAGGGGCCAGGGGGTGTCCCCACAACAGCTGGGGACCCTAAGGCACCTGCAAGGAAGCTGCTGTGCCTCCCCCAGTGATCCCAGCTGCAGGAGCATTGCTGTTTGCTGAGGCCCTGGAATGTTCCTCACCCAGCTGTGCTCCTCTGGACACTTCCCAGTGGACTGCAAGAGGACTGCTGACAGCACGGTGACACTAACCTTGGCCAGCTGACAACCAAAAGTTGCCTCCACACACCCTGGATTGGACCCATTGTCCTTCCTTTGACCCTCAGCTCCTTCCTCTGGCTCTGAGTAATGAGTATAAGCAATCCCAGCTACTCCAATATATCTTTTCCTTATTTTTCTTCTAGCTGTGAGGATATTCCTCCTTCATTGCTCATAGTCAGATTTGTCTTCTAAAGAAGTGGACACATCTGCTGGGGGGTTTGGTGAGCCTGAGCTCATGCACTGGGAAGGATTCATGGAATACTCAGTACTCCTCAGGTAACTTGGGATAGCAACCTCCTCACAGCTGGAGAATTCCCTTTCCAGTATCTGAAAAAAACACACCTGCTGAGGGGAAGGATCCTACACTGGATCCACAAACTGGACATGCCTGGGGCTTGTCCTCTTGTATAATACAAAAGAAAAGGCAGAAAAATTCTTTACTGAGCACTGAATTCCCCAGAAGAATATGGCTGAACTTGTCTGCAAGCAAGTCAGTGTTGTTTGCACACTCTGCCTCTCCAGTCCATCTGTGAGTATATATATATAATACATGTGAGTATTGTACTTCAGACAGTAACAGTCATATCAAACATTATACAATTTGGGAACATGGGATGCATTTTCTTCCAGGATTTCTTAAGTATGTCACTGGCATCTTCTCCCTTTCAATTGTAAGTCAAGACTGGCTGCAGAAGAGAGTTTTTGAGGGGGTAGGTCACAGTTGCCACCCTATTATCAATGTTATTATCAATATTATCAATATATGGCAGCAAAGTTCCCCTCCATAAGTCTACGTGGGAAAAGTCTTAAATGTAAAGCCAGAAGCCTCTGTAATAGATGAAGAAAATCTTAAATACTTGTGGACCAGAGAGATAATCAATTCTTCTCCCTGAATGGGGCATTGTTGAAAAACAAAAATGATCAAGATGAAATCTGAAGAAATTTAAGATGCAGAGCTAAAATGCCAACGAGTGTCTACTGACTGAAAAGGGTTTTGTCAATGTGGGGCCAAAGTTACTCTCTACCATGTACAATCAGGCCATCAGACCATCAAATAAAATTAGGGAATCTTAATTAGGCTTTTAAAATGCTGTTTGTTCATTACATAGTGATTTTTTAGCTCTGTTGCTCTGAGCATCTCCCTATCCTAAAGACTGCTGTGCCTGACAACTCAGACTGGTGGTTACAAGGGAAGGATTTTTCTCTTCCTCACATTCCCACTGTGGAAAATGTCTGCAAATGAACACAAAGAGCAAGGCAGCAGCCTGCAAAAAACGCAAAGTCAAGCTTACCTGTGGCCCACCTCTGCAGCAATCTTGTTTACACATCAGCACCTCAGGAACAATCCCTACTTCATTCACATTACTCAAGAGCAGCCTTTATTATATGGTGCACCACATCCTCACATTAATTAGCACCTCACCGGCAGGCTGAGGATCATTTTTCAAAAGGACTGCAATTAACAAAATAAAACAAATCTCTTTTTAGTTCAAGCAGCATCACTTTTCTCCCTCTCTTCAAAGTGAGGGGGTAAAATAGTTTCTTTCCTCTGCAAACCAGAAATGGAAATATCTCCCAATGCAGAGTGGTTTTCACTTGCCTACCACCTTTTGCCTGAATATTTGAAAGGACTTGGCAAAAGGGAAGGGTGGGGAAGGATATTGATTTTCTTTGATTTATCTTCAGTTTATCTGGGGAGTTGGAGGCAAAGAGGTGGTAAATAACTCACCTCAGGTTACAGGATAACTCATGAAGAGAGTCTGGTTTTGTGGGCTCTCAGATTATTCACTCCAGCAGACAATCCAACACTCAACAATTTCACTGCAACTCAAAATTTGGTAACGGGTCTGCAACAGCTGGGGAGCCAGAGAGCTGCTAATGGCAATGAACACAATGCAATCTCTTGAAATACACTGTGTTCCTTTAGATGCTTTGCAGCTTCACTCTGTGGGGAAAAACCTTAATAGATGGGGCTTAAAGATTCCTTTCCCTGTTTTTTAAACAAATTCTGTGGAAAAATAATGTCTCGACTTAAAGTTTTGTGTATAAAACCAGCTTAGGTTTGTCATTAAAATATTGTGGCTGAAAAAGTGTCAACAAAACATAAAAATATTGGCTGTCAGTGGTAATCCAGCTTCCTCAGGGGCAGCCAGAGGGTGCCATGGCCTCCAGGCATGATTTTCTGGCTGGATTGGCCCTTCTATGGATGGGAATGTCTTTTCCTCCCCAGGGGTGTTTTCAGGCTCCAGAAGCCAGGGCTGTCAGAGGCAACTCCCACCAAGCCCCCTGATGGATTTGCTGGTGGTGCATGATTTTGCTGGTGGGTCATTCAGTAGCTGTCATGCCCAAAGTGGCAGAGAAGGTAAGCTTAGAAAAAGCACAGTATTGCCTCTGGAATGCAAGTTTCTCTTTGGGGAAAAAAAGTTGATCGAAAAAAAAAAAAAAAAAAAAAAAAAGGGAACCCCATTCCTCCCTCTCCAGGTGTCTCCATAGGGCCAGCCCCTTCATTGTGGGGCAGCTCACAAGGCAATTCAATGATTTGCCCTCACAAGCCCGATAAAAGCCCTAAGAGAGACTTCCAAAATCACCCCAAATAACCTCAGAAAGGAAAAGCTAATTTTTTATGTTCACTTTACCCTTGCTTTGGGTGAAACATGACAAAGCCACATGAAATGCTGAACTGTGGCAGTGCCTTTGTGACACCAGCAATATCTGTGTTTTGTAACGAACTTTTAGGGCCTCCATGTGGCAAATGGTGCTGTTGGCAAGCATGTTCCTTTCCCATTAAACACTCCTGTGCTGTGAGAAGCTGTCAGTGCTGGAGGGTTTTTAACACCTGGGAAGAAGAATAATGTTACATCACTATTGAAGGTGAACTTACCCAAAAATGTCCTGATGTTTTGGGATCCAGATTGTATGGAGCAGCTGGGCTTTAATCAAACCTCTCACACAAATCTCTCTGCTACACTTAAGGACCTAAAAACCCAAAAAACAAACAACACAAAACAAAACAACAAAAAAACCCAAACGGGCCTAAGAGCTATACCAGAGGTATCTCCCCTGCAGGCATTATTCCTCTGCCTAGGGCAGAGTTTAGGGCAAGCCAGAAGAAAGCTGCTGATCTGGAAATAATGGTGCAACCTGGAAGGACCCCGCACCATGCACCACCAGCTGTGTGCTGCCTCCAGCCAGCATCACGAAAGGAAACAAACAGATCAGCTGCAAAATTGTTATTATTACAGCTCCCTTGAATCATTATTGTTGTTGTTATTATTGCTGCTGTTATTATGCTCAGGCCATAAAAGACTATGGTTTAGTGTCAGAGAGGTTTCAGTGGTTTCAGGGATGCTCTTGGAAAGGGTATCTTCATGTTGCCTCAAACCTCTCACTATTTCAAATAGGACAACAAATGTCCTATTTTCCAGGCAGTCCCATAACCTCTGATAGAGCACTCTAACAATTTTTTGCCATCACATGTCAAAAAAAATCATCCTGAGAAGATTCCTCCAGGCTGGACACAAGGGCCCACCTTAGGGCAGTTGTGGCCTCAGTGAAAAATGTGTATTTCCCTGGCAGCACTGCTTGCCTTTGGAATATATTTGAAAATACATAAAAGGACGTGTCCCAGTGTTCTTTTCACACTGACAATGGCCAGAACACAAGTTACAAGTACAAGTCCCTGCTAAGAGCACCAAAGAGTGAAAGTGTGTGAGTTCCAACTGAATGTGGACTTTCCAACAAACCTCGTACTATTCCCTGGTGATATTTCCCCAGGATCACGTTCTGCCCTCCACAAAATCATTACATTCTTTCAACAGGTGCTGGAGATGAAAAATATATATATATATTCATGTAGGATACATCTTTTTTTGGTGGAAATCAGGCTATAGGTCTTCCCAGCAACTACTGGGATCCTAGGTTTTTTTTTTCCTTTCAAAGAAACCTAATGCACATGAGCCTCAAGAAGAAGAAAAATTCTTATTTTCCAAATTGGTGGATATTTAACTTCCTGTTACATTGGGAAAGATATAAGTGCACTTGTGTTGAATCAACATGCTGAACATCAATAATGAGCAAACCCAGTAATTCTTGTCAGACCTAAAGTGTTAATGAGGATAAAATTACATATATTCCTGGTCTATACCACTTCAAGTTATAGAAGACATGCCTTTACAGCCAGTGATACTCCATGCACTGCACCCACCTCACTAAATCCAGTGTTTCTCTGAAACACCTAATTTAAATTAAAGTCATAGACCCACACCATAGTCAACAGATGAAACAAGTATGTAAAAGACAGTCCTAAACCAGTTGTATTTTTCTGAACATTTCTACCTCTTTTCATTAACTGTAAATTCTTTGATTACAACTCATTTTTTCCCCCCTTTATGCTGCTGAGACAGCTTCCCTCACAGTCACTGTTTCCTTTACACCATGAATTATTCAGCCTGCTTCCGTGCTCATGTGGGGTTCTCATGTGAGTGTGAGAAAGCAGCCTGAAGAAAGCAGGGAAAATATGAATGCAAAACCACAAAGGAACTGCAGGCATCACCAAGGCCAGGTGCAGGCTCTGAAACAGGATGTTTCCAGGCCATCTTAGGATCAACTCCTGGTTAATATTGTCATTGTTGGGTTACCACGCTTGTTATGCTCTGAGCTCTGGGCATTACTTTTTTTAAGGCACATCCTACGAGATTCAAGTTCCACCTACCAAAGATATTCAGAAGAAAACATCTGGCTGTGAAATTGCACTGGGAACCAGAGTGCTGCTTATTAATAAATAGAATAGATAGATAGATAGATAGATAGATAGATAGATAGATAAGTATTTTAAATGACATCTTGAGTTCTTTAGGCAGAATCATTGGAATGGCATTATTCACTGTAATTATTAGTGCACAGTTCCCCTCACTGTGTCCTCGTTAAACTGCAGGAAAACTAGACCATTTTTAGGTTTGATTTTTTCTGCCTTCCTTTCTGTGATGTTTTTTCTCTTCAGAGCTTGCTGGGCATCCCCCTCCTCTGGCTGACCTTCCTCACAGGGTACATTCTTTTTCCTACCAGCCCTTTTCTCTCCCATCCCATCCCATCCCATCCCATCCCATCCCATCCCATCCCATCCCATCCCATCCCACCTACAGGTGTCCAGCCCAAAGACCCCAGGATGAGGACCATTCCAGCTGCAACCTGGGGAGCTGAGCTCTGGGACAGGCTTCAGTTCCCTGTTTGAACTCAGAGGGGAATCTGTGCCCAACCACCCAGAGCAGCTGCCAGCACCAACCCACAGCCCTTTCATGCCCCCTCCTTCCCATTTAGCTCCAGCTGCCAGAGCCGGAGCAAAATCCCTCTTTTCTTCCTGCCTCCCCAGGCATTCAGGGCCACAGCTGTTTGATCAGGTCATGGTCCCTTTCTCTCAGAGCCACTGGCAACCAGCACAAAAAAACCACTGGTGGAGAGATCAGATTTCCCTTCCCATTCATTTTTCCACCAACAGGGAGCTCTGCCTTGTTCATTTGAGGGCACAGTGGACATCAAGGCTGCATGCTGGCTGCTGGGGGCCTGGCAAGGCACACCCCCCCAAATCCATATATTCTCATTTTCCATTTATTTCCCCCTCCCACCGACCCCTGCAGAAGGAAGAGCAGGTGAGCAGTGCTGCAAAGTGCTGGTCATGCTACTGCTCCTTTGATCACATCATGAATTATAAAAGCAGATCACTTGGATTGAGTGTGAGGTACCAGGAAACTTTTGGATGTCCCTGGTGTATGATCTCATGCAGACAAGCCACCTGTTATGGGCTACAGCAGTCATAAAACTGGTCCTGGGTAAAGAACTGTCTTCGCTGTTGTCCAGGACAGCTGATCTATCGTATGAAAAATCTATTTACTCTGCAGAAATTGCCATTAAAATATTAGCTTGGTGATATTTTCCATTAGGAATTTCTCAGCTTTCCATGCTCTTGTGTGTGTGTAGAGCTATGTACCTACAAATGTATACACTGCAGGAAGAAAATGTGAACACTAAAATATAAATGTAACCGTTCAGGTCTAGTGGAGATCATAAAAGGTAGGAAATCATGGAATGAGTTAATTGTTAAAGAAAACCCAACCAACAACCAATAAGCAGCAAGGAAGTTTTAAAGTCTGTTGTAAACTTGTCTGTGAATTTTTGAAATTTATCTTCCAGGCTTTTGTTTTTGCTACACCTCTAACAAAGTTGTTAACAGATTCTGTAGGAGATCAGTGCTTTAATTTTAAGTTTTTATTGATAATTTCAGAAAATAAATATTGATGCTTTAAATTTTGTTTTCCTTTCCCTTTCTCCTTTCTATTTTTTATTTTTTTGCCATCACCAGCAACAGGCAATCTAGTAGCTATGTGTGTGTGTCATACAGTGAGAGAAAGGGAGAGGGAGGAGCAATGGGCTCCATTTCAGTGTTCAAAATCAGGAACTTTTATCACACCCCATCCCAAATCTATCAGAAAACCCCTTCCTCAGACACAGGTCTTGTGCCAGCTTCCAGATAGGTATTCCATCTTGTGTTGATTTTGGATGTGGAGCCAATATTGGCCTGATCATGGAAATTGAGCTCCAGCTTTAAATTTGGAGAGGCAACTGGTTTCTTCTGAATGCTTTTAAACACTTTCAGCCCTTTGGATGAAGAATGCCTGTTTTACCATTAGTCACTAGGAATGAGAGACCTGGCTCTGAAGGGCCAGCTAAATCCTACAGCTTCTTCTCAATCACCCTTTGCATTGCATTAAGTACCTAAAGAAAAGGTATTTATACAAATGAGTCCTGCGCCAAGTGGTTTTTTCTTTCATTCCAAAAAAGTAGGAGAGGTTTACATAGGTAAAAAGCACAGCTCCACGTGCAACACCCTTCCCAGCGCATTTTCAGGCAAAATAACAAGCTGGATGCCAAGACTACGAGTTGTCCAACAGCAAATCCAGCTGTCATTAATGCAGGTATCCATCCTCCAGTGGAAACAGCCTCCATCAACAGAAGACAGCTGTGGCTTTTAATATAATTCAGTGGTGGATAATACAAAGCAGTACTTTCACAGCCGGAGCGCGGATGAAAAATGACACAGCCCAGGAACATGACAAGTAACAGGCCTGAGGGGTGAAGTTCTGACTGGCTTCAACTGGAAAGCTTGTTTTCTCTCGAGCAGGCGTTTGCCAACTTCAAATGGCACTTACTATTTTTGGTAAAGTTGTTGCAAGTCCTCACACGTGCTTCATCCAGCACCAGTTCAATGGTATATGATAATCATTTGGTATTAAATACTGGCAACGGAGCCAGAAGGTTTCCTTCATGCATCCTCCTACCGCTGCCAAGGCAATCAAATTAATTCTGTTAACAGCCTGCCAAGTCAACTAGCCCACTAAACTGTCCTGCCTTGAGAGCGAAACCGAGCCCTTCCCATCAAACCGTGCCGCTTCCCTGCGGAGTGTGACTCCCTGCTGGAGCCCCGCCAGCGGAACCGCTGCTATCATCCTGCCGTGCCATGCGATGGCTCTAATGAGCTGACATTTCCTGTTGCTAAATTGCCACGTCTGGGAGCCAAGGCAAACAGTGCTCAACCCCGGCAGAAACCAGACGATGGTTTGGTTTCAGCCTTCTCCCTCTGCCTTCTGTTTCCTCGCTTGCCATGTTTCTCCATCCGAAGCTGCCTAGATAAAGAGGGATGAAGTAAAAAAACCTGCTCCTGCAGCATATGGAATATATCAGGCTGCTCTGCAGAAAACCAAGCTGTCTCATGTTGCTTCCCCAGTCCTCACAGACCCCTGTGCAACAGAGCCATTCCCTGTTAATCACAGCAAGGAGCTGCTGTGAGCGAGAACCACGGGTGCAGGTTGCCCACACCGGCCTGGCTCTGCTGCTTTGCCCCGAGCCCACATCTGAGCTCAGGTTTCTCCCGTGTTTTTCCCCCTCTTCTGGCTGCTTATTTCACCACCAGCAGTACCAGATGGGAGATTTCACACACCCTTCCTAGGATCTCCAGGAAATCAGTGCAGAGCACTGAAGTTGCTGTCATTATTACATCTCCTGAGTCTCTTATTATCACCATGTGGCACATGCCTCTCTTCAGAATGATTTTTCACCTACAGAGTTTCAACTAAGGAACACTCTTTGGCGAGGGTCAGATCACCAGTGTGTGTTGAAACCACTGTGGTTTTAAGCCCAGCAGTGCTCACTGACACATCTGAAGCAGGGGCAAAACAGGTACATCCAAGGAATATTAATGGGAAGAAAAACTACAGGCTCAGGCTAAAAAACCAGGAAGAAATCCTCTGGGGATCTTAACACATGCTCCTCAGCATGAAAAGGAGCTATTGGGTAAGACAAGTTGAACAAGCATGAAAGAGATGTTTTGCTAGGAAGAGGATGGAAATGATGAAAAATGGCAGTTAGATTTTTTTTTTCACTCCCTGACAGAAGGCCACAAGGCCCGAGGCAGCATCATTTTTCTGTGTCACTTTCTAGGCTAGGATAGAGATGGGATTTATTCTACCTGCATCAGGCTGCTTTCTAAAGACTATGCCCAAAATAGGGGCCTGTTTTGCTGGCAGCATAGTTTTCTTCACAGCCTTTCTTTTTGCCCTCTAAATGGTACATGAATTTCATAGACCTCGAGCTGTAGTTGCAGCCTTTTCCCTAAGTCACGGCACTGGTAGTTTTGGCTGTCCTCCATCAACTTAACTATTAAGTCTCAACAGTCTGTTATAGATTTTATAGACTTGGGGGAAGCTCATTTTGCTTGTGTGCAAGCACTCATCTGTTCAGTTAGGTTTGGTCTCTTCTGTAGTGGCACATTTCATGTTTGTGGCATCAACAAATAACAAAAAACTATTTCACCAATCGCTTTGGGTTACATTGAAGGCAGGGGGATGAAAATTATACACAGAAAAATGTTTCTTTTGGCAGCAACATGCCTCATGCAGCAGTGACACTAAAAAATCAGCAGCACTGAGAAGAACTGAGCATGTCTTTACAGTTCCAATTTTCTATGGCATGGATTAAAGCAAGGCATAGAATCATGGAATCATTAAGGTTGGAAAAGAGATCATCAAGCCCAGCCTTGGATGTAGAAGTCAGTGAACTGTGGTTCCATATGATCCCTACATATACCACATAGTCCTTAGAATTTTGAAAGCATCCATTCCATCCCTTCCCACAATAACATACCAAAGATTTTCAAAGAGACTAGAAGCACAGGGAAAATTAACAAAGAAAATAGGTACTGACATGGATAAAAATAATTTTTCCTCTGAAAGCACAGAGAAAATCTACTGATGGCACAAATATTGCTCTCCTCCCCATCCCAGCCTCCCTTTGCTGGGGGTTTCCATGAGCAAGACCCAGCAATCGAAGCTGCAAATCTGCATGGTTGCACAGAACCGAAACAGACTTCTGCCTTTGCCTTTAATTAATGCTGCAATTCCCAAATCACTAATTGGGAAAAGCTGTTGCTTATCCAAGGTACTGAACTATTTTGTGAAATGGGCTATTGTATGCAAAATAGATGCAATGACCTATGTAGTTTAAAAAGAATATATTGCTCAGGTGATCAAAAGGTCAAGAATAGAATAGAATAGAATAGAATAGAATAGAATAGAATAGAATAGAATAGAATAGAATAGAATAGAATCACTTCTCAAGCTTTTCTTCAAAACCTAGGTGTAGCAAAGAAAAAAAAGGCAATGTAAACTCAGACTGAGTTACATAAGCAAGGAAATAAAGCCTGAAAACTTCCTTTGACCCACACCAAAAAAAGATCTGGTACTAGTCAGGAGCAAGGTGGGGTTTTCAATACAGTGGAACTTCTTCTGGAGTTCTTAAAGTGCACAAATATGACCGACTTCCAATTTAAAGACCTTCTTAGGTGTGTGTATATGTGTGTCATTTTCTACCTGCATAGAAGGTCAGAAAATCTTGTCACATCTGTTTAAAAATAAGCTATCACATTCCCATCACAGTAAAAGCTCAAGGCTTTGTTCTGAGATGTCAGTCTTAGACATTTTCCACCTTTGAGGAAACCCTGCTGTTTGATTTCTAACACTGGCATATGCAGTGCTGGACAGCACAACAGGTGGGTTTCAATGTGTTGAGTGGCAAAAGATATTCAGCTTTGGTGTCAAAATGGGTTTTGGTTTAAGGACAATAGCACCTGAAAACTTAAAAACAATGTTTGAAATTTAGGGGGAATTATTTGCAATTCTTATGTTTGCAAATAGATATTTTTTACTTTGTGTCAGATCAAATCCCCCAGGACCTGCTCTGCTCTCTTTCGACCAGGAGCAAAATGCAGGAAATAAAATTCAGGCGTTTTTCCATTTGTATTTGCATAATATTTTCTTTGGGCTAAAGGCACATGAGGTGCGCTGACCTGCTGCTGGAAGGATGAGCACTTTGGAAAGGACAAGAAAAGGAAGGTTCCATCCCGAGATGATGGTACCCATCAATTAATGTTATCCATTAATTGACTAATAGAATGTTGTGTCATTTCTAAATGGGCTCAGTGTCAAACTCCTGCTTCCCTCCAGCTCTGGCAGCGTTAACAGTGTGCTGTTGACATGGGGGCTCGAGGTCTCTCACTCTGACAGCTCTGAAAGGGTATTTTGGAAGGATTTAGTGGTTTTGAATAGCTTATTTCACTAACTCATAAAGAAACACTTTCCTTCAACACAAGCACAAGTGGCAATTTTCTGTACTTAAGAAGGCCAAGGTAAAGAAAACCTGACTGTGTATTTTTAAATATTTTATCTTTACACAAGCCTGGGTTATGCACAGCACAAAGCCATATACATACTTCACTGAGAAGGTAATAATATCTGACAAAATCTCAAGAGCTGTCTAACTCACATGCCAAAACTTTCAAGGAGTAAGAAATTAGAAAAAAATAGTCCCAACAGAAATGTTATTAAAGATAGGAACATCCCCCCCTGATGAGAAGCTGCATCTTCTGCTCATCTCTAGAGATGGAGAAGCAACAGAAGTCAACAAGTTCTCTGCATTTCCTACAGTGCCACAGTTTAATGTTGAATGCCCTTTTTTTTTTGCTTTAAGTCTGTGCTAAAAATGGTCCTTCAGTCACATGTAGAACCAATCTATTTATCCTGTCCATTTCTTAACTCACGGGTTGAGAGTGTGAGAGCTGTAGGGGTGAAGGAATTCAGACTTTGCCCAGAGATCTTAGCTGCCCCTGTTCTATGGGCACTCCTCACTTCCAAGATTTTCTGCAGCCTTGGAAAAATATCCTTCCTCATGTTTTTGAAAATTAAGGAAAACATGGTGTTATGGTATGTGATGAAAAGCAATCAAATCCAATACCATCCATACAAACCTGAGAAAAATCTGAAAAGCAAACAATGTCTCCATCAGAATATTGTTACAACATATGGCTGTAATAATTATTAAAATATTGTATTATTTTCCTTAGCAACATCCTATGGTTTGTTTAGGCTATGTAAGTTTTTAAAAGACTGACATTTCAATGATTCAGAGGGTAACACAGTTGGATCCTTGTTAAACTACAAGTAAAATTTAATCCCATTTCAAAAATGACCCTTGATTAAGGTTGTCCAGCCTCTCAGATGTCAGAAGACTGCTACCCTGATAAAAGAGCTGAGCTGACTGAGAAAAATAGCTGGAGAGGACCAAAAGAATAACCATAATAATTCATCCTGCCTTTTCAGTCTGAAAAGCAGGAGACTGTTCCTGTTTTGCACAGACTTGAAGAAAGGGACTTGCCCAGGGTCACCCAACAGTACATGGTCTGGAGTCCCAGTTGCCAGGATCCCACCAAATCCTCTCCCCATCACATCACAGAGGAGATGTCTCATTCAGTGCTGTCCATACCTTTGAGTTTCTAGAGCCATTCATCCCTTAAAATGTTATTTTTGGGATATCTGTCTAGGTATCTTTGATTTTTGGTGACAATTCCCGTTGCAGGGATGTTTGTGATTTCCTAACAGCCTGAGTCAGTGTAGAGAAATAAAGGAATAGGTTGCTTTGGAAGGCTCTGAAAGCAAGCACAGATAAGTCTTTGCTGTAGTAGCAGTAACATCATATCCTGCTGTCCCACTTTCCCATCTGGAATGACAGCAAAGAGAGCTGAGAAGTCACCCTGGTGACTACAATAAGAACCAATTCTTTTCCCTGTCCAGGAGCATTCTGATCTGTTTTGCATTCAAAGCCTTTGCTGGAAGGAGTTATGGCTGTCTGAATATTATTCTTAGTCATACATTTATTAGATAGGAAACATTTTCACTGAGCACTTCTTAGAAACATTAAAGAGCACTTTAACACTTTTATACGTTCAGCCAGTCTTATTCTATGCCTTCATGATTCCCACTGTTCCTTTCCCTGTCCAAAATGAAAGAAAATGATGATTTAATCCAGAAGACATGCTGAGGGCATCGACAGCTGTGGTTTTGCTGCTCTCTGGCTCAGGGTCTTCTCCAAATCCCCAGATGAAGTCAATACAACTGTTCCATTGCTTCAAAAGGGGTTTGGATCAGGGTTGTTTTTTTTTTTTTTTGTGATGCTGGGGAAGCCACTTCACCCCCTGTGCTCAGCACACACTCTTCTGAAACAGGCAACCTGTGTTTGAACTGGCCTGGGAGCTGCCTTGGGACTAACCACAAGTTGTCATGGTGATGGAGAGGAAAACAGTTAATGGTCCAGCCATTACTAATAGAGGTTGGAAAGAAGTAACTTCTGTTTATATTTCATTGTTGTTTAAAGCGCTGAGAACTAAAAAAGGAAATATCTGATGATTGAGGCTGTGTTTATATTGACTTTCTTCCCATTCACATTTGCCTTAGCCCAAAGAAATACTTCCTCAGCACAGAAACGTGGTATTAAGGGGAAGGTGTCAGAGGACAGAAAAAAAGTCTTCTTTGCAGGAGAGCAGTTTAGCAATTTTCAGGACTCGAGCATGAGAAAGGAGTAATTTCTCATGCCCTTGTAGGGCTGCTCCAAACACGCCTGGCACTGATGGGAGCTGAATGTGTTTGCAAGACCCTTGGGGGATGCTCAGAGTCCCGGGGAGGGTCCACAGCCGTGCTCAAGGCAGGGAATTCGGTGTGCACCTCGCCTGGAGGTGCTTGGCTTTGCTGCTGGGAGATTCCTGGTCTCTCCCCACGCTGCTCCCCACTGCCTGCTGGCCCAGCCCTCGGGCTACACTGATTTATCTGTTCCTTCACGCTGACCTCTCCAGGACCAGCCCCGAGCCATGGGCCAGCTCCGGAAGAGGCAGTCGAGCCTCTCCAGCCTTTCCAGCCGCTGTGCCGGAGTGTGGAGTGAGTGCCCAGCCCTGCTTTTGCAAGGTTTTACGGTTCACACTTCCATCTGCCTACCTCCCCCTTTCCCTCTCTTCCCCTCTCTCTCTTTCTGTCGGATGCTTCAAGGAAAAGAAAATTTATGGAAGTGGTTCCAAGAGCTGTTTTCCCTGCCTTGGTGCCAGTCGGTGCATGCTCCTGGCTGGCTCAGCCCTCCCTTCCCTCTGCCCGGCTCCACAACTCCTTCACCTCGCACAAAAGATAGATCATGTTACCCTTCACTTATTGCCTCCCGGGCCCCAGCCCCCGGAGCTGGTGAGTGTATCCTCAAACGTGCCAGGTACATGCAGCTCCCTGCACCTCCTCTGAGGGATAAAATTCCTTTTCCACGTTCCCACCCTGGGAAAAATGTGAATTTCAAGTTTTTTCCGAGACGAAAAAGTCAGTGATGCTTTGTTAGGGACGAGTGGTAGGAAACACAGGTTGTTTTCTCCTCTGCTTTAATCAGTGAATTGCTTAATAAATGTGGGCTAATAAATCAGAACAGTGACACGTGCTTGCTTTAGAGGACAGGCTGCCTGAGTGACACTATGCTTGTCCTCCATCCCCAGGGCCAGCTTCAGCCATGGTTCAGCAGGGAAGGCAGGACCCCCACTCCTTCCAGCCTCTTCTCCCATCTCAGTGTGCCAAAACAAGCAGCTCCAATGTCATGGATAGCAAAACTAATTTTGTCAGACTTCTGAACCCACAGTGGTCACCCAAGGCCAAGCAGCAGCTGCAAAAGGCAGTTCTGCCCTTCCTCTGCTCTCCTTCTTGTTGCCCTGTCTTCTTCGGCATCTTTGCCTCTCTCATTTTCTCCCTGAGTCTCATTTCGAAGCTTCCCGACTTCAGTATTGCTCTGTCAGTGCTAAAATTGCAAAGAACAAAATTAAAAACAGCTTCCCTGATTCAAACTCTAAACTTGGTGTCACGTTCCTGCTCTTCTAAACCCTGATAGCCATTTTTGTCTAGAGCTGGATCCTGATCTCAAGAGCAAATTTAAGAATTTGGGTTTTCTCACTGCCTCCCTTCTGCTGGTTCAAATGCAGAGCAAATCTGGCTTTCAGGGACTGAATTTTCCAATGCATATTTCTATATTCAGAGTAAGATCTTGTGTGACAGGGATCAGTGACAGTCTGGAGGTGAACTGGTAGTTTCAAAGTGATGTGACAGCTCTGATGGGCCCTGGGTCTGGGGGCATCTGTGGTGCCTCTCCAGCACTGCCAGGCTGAGAGACAGCAGCAGTATAAAAACAAGCCTGTTTATAAAGGTTTGTCTCTTGGCCTTCCCTGCACGATGATGTCTCACCTACAATACAGCCAGTGACTCATCCTTCAATTATTGCTGCTGTCATTCTGGTCCAAATTGCTTGGAGGAAGGGAAGTACTGACAGAGACACTTTGGGAGATTAAAATACCCGTGTCTGCCATGTTTTATAACAGCTTTGCTATAAGGAACCTGCTCTCTCCGTGATTACTTTGTTATGAATTCACTCGTGCAACACATTCTTGGAACAGCACGGTTTGTTTCTGGAACCAGGAATCAGTGACAGGAGATTCATTATAGGCAGGGAATATTTTCGTTAAAGATAAGCTGTCAGTTCAAGTCAGGCTTTTGTAGTTCTGTTTTGAAAACAAGGTGTTTACATACCTGTAAAGTTGCCACTTTTTTTTTTTTTTTTTTTTTTTTTTTTGATGAAAGTCACCTTTAGAAATGTAGGTGGAAAGAGTTCTTTGGCACTGAAAGCAGAGTGAGGGCAGGAAAGGCCAAGCAGCCACGCTCCCTTGCCCTTTCCTCTCCTTACAAGGTGCCAGGCCCTTGGGAAGGTGCCCAAGATGCATCCCAAATCCAGGGATGTGCAATGTGCACCCTCAGGTGTCAAAAGTACCCTGGCTGTGCCTGGGCTGTGACAGAGAGAGGGAGCAGCCTGCTGCCAATCCCTCCATCCTGCCAATCCCTACATCTGTCCCCAGGGCCATGGGAGAAGCCCCTCTTTGTCACAAGGTTAGTAATTAAGATACTCTAGCTGATAAACGAAAGTGCTAAGAACTCGGTGTGCTTCGAATCCCTCCTCTCTGCAGGCAGCTACTCAACTCTGTTATCTGGCTCATGATCTCTGAAGTAAAGTATAATTTGGCAATCGTGGTCAAAGTGTTTAGACAATTCAGTCAATGGAAAACCCCGAGGGAAAAAGACAGTTACAACAAAAACATGAAGACAGAGGGATGTGAGAGCAAACCCCATTTGATAAACTGCTCCTCTCTTGCCCATGGTGAACACACCAGGACTGTTTCTTTCTCAGCTTCAGTTTGCCTCCCAAAGATGAAGGAAAGCATATGACCTAGATAAACAACAAATTAATCTAGAAATTAGATGCTCATCTCAGAAACACAAAAATTGCAAACTGGGCAGGATCTCTGCGTTTCTGCTTTTCCTTTTCTCTGGGGCTGGTGGAGCTGGCACTGGATGTTTTAATTCTGGAGTGAACATTTCTGTCCCCTAATTTACCCTGCCATTTGCCCACACCCAGGAAAACAAAATTTGCATTCGGATAAACACAGACTCATTTCCAAGCCTACACAGACTATTTAATTAAGAGTTTCCAAGTGGAAACCACACATTATTTCCCCAAATTAAGGGCTGCTCCATAGGAACCCTCCCTTCTGCTCTGGGATAAACAGAAACCAGGAGGCGAGGGGCCAGGTCATATCCTGAACTCCCACCCCTGCACGAGCATCAACCACCAGGCTGTGCAAACACAGACCTGTGTCTCTGGAGAGGAAAAATCAAACCAGAGGGCTGGAAATGCTCGTCCCCTCTGCAGCCAAAAACCTGGAGCACAGCCAGGCTCCACTGGTCTGACTGCTGCAGGGAGGAAGGAGCTGTAAGCCAGCAATTAGCAATTCTGCACCTAACAGGAAAGATTGCTGGGAAGCATAAATAGGGTGGCTGTTTATAGAGGAGTTAGTGCAGGAAGTCGTGTTGATGATGCTGGTTGGGGTTTTATTTGGGAAAGCTGCCTTGCCTAGGGAGGGATGTGGTTTGTTGGAATTGTGGCACCTGGGCGAGGATGAGCTTCATGCACGGAGGCATCCTTGCACATCAATCACCTCCACAGCATAAGAGATAACATAGAGCCCTTTGGTAGACACTGAGTTTTAAATTTATATTGTAGTGTGCAAGGGGGGAGTCTTGGACTTTCAGAGTGATTGCTTTTTTATTTTTCTTTCTTGTTTTAATGTTATCACATACACACAAATCCCTGCAGTTTTTGAAGGGACAGGTGTTTTTCCAAGCAGCACGAAAAATAAAATCATGAATGATGCAGAGCTTAGTCATGAGAAACACAGAATTGAGAGAAAGAAGTTTTTGGGAAGGGGATTAATTTGTTTGTGCAAATGGCTGACCAAGAAAATACACCTCTGGATGGACTGTCGGTGCCATTTAGTGATCCAGATGAAGAGAATATAAAGCCTGGAAAGTAACCAGACTTCTAGTTCCTACAAATGAAGGATGATAATTTATTAATAGCCCTGAAAATGAACAATGCTAGGCTGGAGGACTATGACAAAAGCATTCCTCTTGGGCCATCACCTCGTGCATTTCATCACACGTGTACATTTGAAATCAATCTCTTGAATATGTCAGCCCTGTGCCCAATGGAACTCACAGCCCTGTGTAGCTTGGCCAGTCCATCTAACCACTGGATTAAAGGGAAAACCAGATCTGCTGTGGGGTGCAGGAATTATTGGTGATGACACAGATCACGCTGGGGGCAAAGTGACAACATGACAAGAAGAGGAAATTCTCTCTGACAGGCGCTTTACTTTCTTTAATGACGTATCATTCCTAGTCCAAATTATGTAGGGACCTCCAGTGCTATTTGACAGTACTTGGAGGAGACAACCTTAAAAATTTGCCAGTTTTGCCTTAGATAAATAGATAGAATTTCTTCAGTGCTCCTTGAACTTCCTCCTACTTACTTTTGAGAGTGCTCCTAATCTAAGGCAGCGATATTAAGCTCTCCAGCAACTGGCAAGTTTTAAAGGATCATTGTATGTTTTCCTGCTCAAGTGATAAATCTGGAGGTCAGTTCCTGGCACGGCCAATGGGAGCTGCAGAAGACAGGTTTACAGCATTAAAACCTGGGAGAAGTAATTATGTGAGCCACTTTGGATGAAATCATAATTAAGCCTTATTGGGGTTTGAAAGTTTGGATTTACAATATATTTCACTCGCCGTTTTTCATTTTCATGAACCTCTGGCAGTTTCTGCTTCCAGCTGGGACAAGAAGAAAAGTGGCTTAAATGCACTATGAATTAAATAGTGGGGAACCCATATCCTTTCAGGAGGGCAGTCTAGGAGAAATCTTGTTCTTTAGACACACAGAGCTCTGTTGTATTCCTCAGGCTGAAGTGTGCTAAGTAAAAATAAGGATCTGTGATGCTTTGTGGGTTCATTCAAAGCAAAATCCTTTTCCATGAAAAGGAAAGAAAATGTCTGAGGTTCAGTTGCATTTCCCCAAGGAACCTTGCCTTGAGGCAGGGCACAGCAGAAAATACAAATTTTCCATTCTGGGCAAGAATTAGAGAAAAAAGGACCATGTTACCTCAGAAGTGAAGTCTAATGCACTGGTCTGCACCAGTAATGATTCATGCACCAGTATTGTGTTCTCCAGTTTTTATCCACTGTGCAAGCAGGAGCAGCAAGCTGGATGCATCAGGAAGAACCCCTAACCTAAGTGTGTGCAGGAAAACTGATCCTGCTCACTCTCACCTTTTTGCTTTTTCACCTGGCTGAGGAGGTAGAAACTCCAGATCTGGGTTTGCAAACAGTGTGACTATGCACTTGTTTGGAATTTTGGCCAATCTGTTAAAAAATAACGTAAATATCAAAGAATGCAAAATATCGTAGTGGCAACACCCATTACCTCCAGCACTGGCAAGGATTACAATATATAAACATCTATGTAATACAAAAATTCCATTAATTTAGATAATAAAGATTAATAGACTAACCTAAAACCTTACAGGCCTGAAGAGAGCTTGAACGTTTTTTCCATTAGGTCCTGGGGGAATAAAAAGAGAATAATCAAAACCAACTTTTGGTTTCAAATCACTTGAACAGAGATTTGCTTTTTGGGTCACTTTGAGCATGGAGGTTGGCTTGTAGCTGCCTTTGTGGCTCTTGTGTAGAATTCATAAAATTATCATGTAATCTCCAGAAGTTAATGAGACAGAATAAAAAAGAGTAGAACTTGTGTGAAGAGAAAAAAGCAAAGTGGTGGAGGTGGAAGATATAAGTGGATGGATAGCAGGGACTCAGCCTTCAAAGTGAGAGGTGTCATGACCTCCTTTTCCTCCCACAAAATGTGCACAGTTCATCCATGATATTTCCCAAACTGATGTTTGATACAGCAGTTGTTGACAGGCTATGAACTTCTGCTGGGACTGGGGCTGGGCATTGATCTCACCACCTTCCAGAATCAAGACTGAAAAGCCAGATTTTAAGACCTAGACCCCCTGCAATACAGAAAGGGTGTGGAATTAGGCTTCCATTTCAAGTGTCTCAGTAATTGAAGCAATGTCCAGCCCTTCTGGTTTGGGTTATCTGGAAGTAGTCCAGCATGCTGGATTATCCAGAGAGATAGTGAGTTATATATGTGTTAATGGTGAATTCAAGTAATATGATTTACAAATGGCAAACACACACTCCTCTGGTTTCCCAGATAAATCTCAGGAATGCACTTGCTTGGAATTTCACAGAACAATTATAATACCCCTAGCACACTCCTTGTTTTCCTTCTTAGGGAAATAGAATACTAAAGATCATTACAACTCCCTTTCCCAAAATGATTTTACTGCTTTGGCCTAATTTGTAGACAACATCATCACACCACATTGCAAAACCATTCTTTCATCACAGCCTTTGCATTTCATCAGCCCTTCTCATTCTTGCTCACCCTACAAATAGCAGAAAACAAGCAAAGACTGAAAACAACCAGCAGAGTTGGTTTATCCATCAGCCAGATGGAAATCTGGATCAGCCAGGGTGACAAAGTCAGATTAATACGATTTCTCTAATAAAATCCCAAACCATCAGCTTCAGGCTGAGTTTAATCCTAAACCTTATAACCCCATAGAGTCAAGACAGCATTGGCTGCTTTCTCTTGGAAACAACCCCCTGGGCACTGCTGGAGACACAGCACCTAAATTAGGTTGTCTCTCAGCTGGGTGTTTGCAAGGAGAGGGGTGGAAATAGTCTTCCTGCAAGGATAATCAAAGGCACAAACTTCTTCTTAAAGTGGACACCCTTCCTTATTCTCCTGCAATCAAAACCAAGTTTATAAGCATTTTATCTAGGAGTGTATCAGCTATCCTTGCTTGTAACATTAGAAACTGCTATTAAACAGAGCAGGAAAGAGGGAAGTGGAAACAGGGAGAAGGTGGTAGCTCTGACTGACATCTTTACTGGCATGGGACACAGGATCAGTTTATGAAGCTTTTCTAATGGTGGCCCAAACCCAGTCAAGATTGGCTCCACGATGTCTTGCCAGGAGTGCTGTAATCCTCCGCTTGGGTGGGAGACAGTGACACAAGAGCTTCTCAGGAGGTCACACTCCTGCCTCAGCAGATGTGCATAGGCATATCCTTATAGGATTTGCATGGGCACAAGTCTCCCCTGAAGCCTGGGTTCTCCCTCTGGAGGTGAAGGAGTGGGTTTGATATGGGGCAGAAGGGTTTGTTTCTCTTTAGGACGATCAGTATATGCATACCACCACTGGTGAGGAACCATTGTAGTGTCTCCAAATACTCCATCCTGGAGTTATAGGATGGATGCTTCATTCTGGAGCATCTAACCTACTAAAATGACTGCACTCATCTGTGTCTGAGGCTAGGGCTACTTTCCAGTCAAAGCAGCAGGGATGAGTGGTTCTTGCTCTCTTCCCATGACCATATTGTTTGTGTTTTCTGCAACCTTCAGGCGATAAAAGCAATATAATAATCTGTCTGTTGTCTCCCTGCCAAGTTGTCAGCCCAGCCAGTCCAGCAGCCCAAGAGCTTCAGAGGTTTTCTCAAACAACTTCCAAGCCATATGTACGAGATACAGGGCACTTCATAAAGCAAAACCAGATAATTTCTCAGTCTAAAGCCACCCGTGAAGTGTCAGTCTACAGGAATCAATTCACACATGTTTTAATCAACTTGTAAGTTAGACTGGGTATATGGGAATAGTTAAATTTATAGAGCTTGGAGTCTGGCCCATTAAACTCTGTCTATACTGTTTTAACACTTCTGGAAGCCTACATTTAAATTTGCCTCGGGTCATGAGTGAAACGAATACTCCTACTTCCAGCAAAATACCAAGCACAGATCCATGAATTTGTACTGAAAGCAGAAGCTTCCCCGTGCTGTCTGCAGGGATGGTGGTGCTCTGGAATGACTGGGACGTGCAGGGCAGGAAGGATGCACAGGCATGTGCCACGCCGAGCCCACCGCTCTGCCTGGAGCTGCAATTTTTTCCCTGCTGCAGAAGAGCAAACTTTGCCAACCCTACACGAGCAGAAACGTGCCCGGAGATGAGATCCAGCTGTTTGCCGAAGCGACCCCGGCTACCGACAGCCAATCTGGATATTTTGGAAGCATCTGCAGCCTTGCTCTTATCGATGGAGGAGGGGTTTTGAGCGCGTTTTCTCTCGGAACAGGTTTGCTGATAGCATCAGCATCTGCTCGGCAGCAGCATTAGCAGCCCTGCCTATGCAGGTACCGAGGAAACCAGAGACAGGCCTTTTGCCAGTCAGGACAGGAATGTTTATTCAAATGTAAGGAGAGAACCAGATCTGCAGCTGCTGGATCTGCAACGAGTCTCAGAGGGGCAAAAACTGGCTTGCAAAGAAAGCATTGCATCCTGTGAGATGGAAAAGAAAAAAAAAATCCAAACCAAAGCCCCAACCCAAAAACCCTCGCAGGAATATGCGCTGCCCATACTGAAAAGGCATTTTTAGTTCCCAGAAAAGCTGGCTACAGCCCACATGGCTCTCTGTTCGCCCAGTGACAGGCAGCCTTACGCGCTGAATACCAACTGGAGAATTTGCAAAAACAATTACTTCAATTATCTCGTTCCCGTGGCAACCGCGTAACACACGCTGGTGTTTAATGAGTCACTGCGGCTGAGGAGCCCTGCAGGGCAGGAGCCCTCTCCCTGAGCCCCGCAGCTCCCCGGGGAGCCCAAGGGGCACCCCAGGGCGTCCAGCAGCACCTGCCATGCCCACTGCACTTTTTTTTCCCCCCAAGAACTGAGAAAACTCACAATTTACTCGTCTTTAATATGATAGTGTTGGCTCAGAGCAAGCACCACTGCAACGCTAAAAGTCTAACGTGAACTAGTGCAAAATAAAGCAAGTGTGTAAAGCATACTTTCAACCCCTCAGGTGCACAGACTATGTTTAAAATCACCATGAATGAGTTAATTCTGGCTGTGGTGCCAGTGGTGTGAAGCTGGAGTAGTTAATGAATGCTTTTGGGCACGCTCAGGGACATCAGATGATGTTTTCAAAAACACTGAGCTTCACAGCCTACGTAAAATGAGCTGTGCACGCTGACAAAAACATGTAGAATATGTAACTTTTATATCTCATTCTACAATATACACATCTATACATACATCTATGCTTCTGGACAAAAGTATTCTAAATAGATGGGCTGATTTTTATTGTCTTATCTCAGTTTCATAGCAACTGCAAATTGCTAGAAAAGAGCAAGAAAAGTGATAAAAGCTCCTGGGAAAGTTTGTGTTAAGATGACAAGTAAGGAAAATATTTTATGTATTCAGTGAAGGGAATGAGTAATGGGAAACATAATAAAATATATGAAACAAGGCTGGTGAGAATGGAATAATAATGAACCTGGGGCTCTTATTCATCTCTTTGTGCAAATAGACAAGAAGACAACCTGAAAATAAAAGAAAAACACACACACATGAATTTTTGGTGCATAATCCCTTCCTACATGCAACGCTTGCACTTACTGCTGCACTATGTCAGATCATGGTGTTTTAGAAACAACATGTAATTACTACACTTTTTGAATCAAATGTCTGCCCAGGAAACAAACCCTATTGCACAAGCTGAGCATATGGGAAAAGTCAGAAAGGACCTTCACTTCACTCCAAGTAAATCCGTTTCCAGAGCCTTTTCAGTGAAATATTTATTTAAAACTCAACAAACCTCACTTTTGTTGCAATAACAGAAAAGCAATTGAGAAAAACTAAAGAACTTGTGAATATTTTGTTTCTGGAAAATTTGGTCTTTTTTGGTTTTCTCTGTGCCTCTCCTATCACAGGTATGATCATGCCTAGAAGCTGGTATTTTTCCCCCTGATGTGAGTTAAAGGCTATTTTGTGGACAAAAGACACCAAAACATTTGTATTGGATGCTCAGAAGCGACAAATTCAGCCTGATATGCAAATGTTTGGTGCTGTCCCATGATGCTGAAAAGAGGAGAGCTGGGAGCACACAGAGGTGTCCAGCAGATAGAAACCTTCAAAACCAGCTGCAACCAGGCAGCAGCTACACGGCACAAAAAAATAACATTTCCCCCCCTGTAATCACAACAAATTGTTTTTAATCACAAGCAGATGTGATTCATAATCAGTTTTCTAAAGTCAGTCTAATGAAAGCCCCAGCAACTCCCAGCTGAAGAATTACTTTAGAGGGCAAGGGAATACCTATAGGTCAGTTTACATACCTTGGCAGCAACATGCAAGCCAGTGGGGACATCCAGAAGGAAATAAGGTCACAAATTGGCAGGGCAGCAGCTGCACTTACCAGTTTAAACAAGATTCAGTTGTTGAAAATCTACATCTTAAAGGCCAAATCAGCAACTCATAGACCAAACTATGAATCTTCAACTCAAATGTTATTTCCATCTGAACATATGGATATGAAACCTGGATGCTCCCCAGAGGCTTAAAGCTTTGGAAACAAACCAGAGTGAATATATGAGGTGGAATGGATTTGTAACGAATGTCAGGAGCTGTGGAGGAGCTCAGTGACTTTGTACCCCTGGCAAAAGAAAGGGGGGCATTTGGGACACGTGGCAAGGACGAAGGCTCACACCTGCCCCGTCAGAGATGGCCCAGGGTAGCCAGGGGAATGGCTGACTGAAGGACTCCAGCAGAAATGCTCCAAGGATGCAGGAGAGAGCATGAAGATGGATGTGACAGCACTGCTTCCTCCAGCCAAAACTTGAGAATGCTGGATCTGTCAGATTCTTCCATGACCCACCTGATTATCCACCCAGCCTGACAAGCCTGACAAGATTATCCTGACAAGCCAAGATGGAAGATGACATGCACATATGACACTGGTCCTAATTAATATAAAGTTCCTCTGCTATTTGCTCCACTCCTGTATCATTACAGGAATGATTTTCAGTTCCTGTATAAATGAACAGACTTTTCCTAAATTTTTATCCCCATCCCACGGACATTTTAGTTGGGCTGTTATGGGTTTTTTTTTGTGGGGTGTTACTTGTGTCTACAAGTTCCTAGAATTATTAACACTGTAGTGACCTGGTAGTGGAACTCCTGAATTTACCACTGATTACAGCTCAGAAGGAAAGAAAATTCGTTTTTTCAAAATAAAGTTATCTTAACCATGGGAACGTATTTTTAAACTCTTACATTCTTAAGAAAGCTTCTGCCTTGTAACCCTTAGATACCAAGCCCACAGATAGATGGATGTGAAACGATTTCTTTCATTTAAGAAAATGCATGAACAATTCCTGCTCCAGGAGCTGAAGCTGGGGAGTCACCCAGGAAAGTTCGATGGGAGTTCCAGAGTTCCACAAGTTTTGGCAATGCAAAAAACAGTTCCTGGAGGAACTGAAGGTAGCACTCCTGGGACTCCAGAAACAACTTCCCCCACCGAGCCCCAAGCCCTGCCTGGGGCTCTCCCTGCAGCCAGACACATCCAGCCTCACTGGATTTGGGATGCCCACAATATGGGCAGCCCTACTGCCTGCCAGATGGGATGGATGTGTGGGATCTTGATGGGTTTAAGCTGTCACTATCAAGCAGATTTAGTGAAAAGGCTGTTTTCCAGGTGGCACAAACAAACTCTGGAAATCCTTTCCTAGCCTTGCTTTTTGTGATCGGGGGGAAACGTTTCACTGGTTTTCTGATCTCAGTTGTGAGGGTGTTCCAGATGCTGTGAGACTGCACCATATAGGACTGGATGCTTAAACAGCAGGAGGGAGCTCATATTCAAAGGAAGGGAAAGAAAATAATGAATTACTGGAAGAGCGCTGGCCACTTCAGTAGGAGCACCAGTCATCTAATGAAAATATTGACATTTATGGGAATCCACAGAGAGAGTTGGGCATAGTTGTGGTCTCTGCTACTGTATCACTTTTCATAATGTTTTATTTCTGTTTACCTTCCAAAACAAACTACTGTAACTAATACGTTTATAATAATTAATGAGGAGCCAGCCAAACTGGAGAAAGGGATGGCCTCAAAAATTCACACTTTTCCCAGCTGGGAGGCTTAATTGGGCTGGGGACTTCTTTTCTTTCCCTAATCAGATATGGAAGGAGCAGGGAGGTAGGAATGCGGGCCCTAATTATTGCTGGTGTAACTCCGTGTAAAACAATGTGCTCCACAAGGGATTCATTTAATGCATTGTCCTTTGCTAATCACTCCATTAGCAGCTAAATAACCACAGCTAACATGTCTATATACATACGTGTGTATATACACATTTGTGAATGTCACACGTGCCCCCGGGTCCCTGCTGGAGCTGGAGGTGGTGCACAGTGCCCTGATTCAGCTGACAATAAGTTCTCTTGAGGACAATCTCTCTCTGAGCCCCGGAGCAGATTTTGTGGTCTGTCATTGCACCAGGACTGACAGTGAACAGACTGTGCCTGGGAGGAACAGGGAGAGAGCTTTCTCAGGGAAAATCTGTGACTATTTTGCAACCAAAACCAGCCCCAAACCTGAGGGCTCTCACTGCTGGAGGGGTGGATGGCACTGAGCATTGGGTAGACATGACTGGGTTTGTGGTTTTGCGAGACAGGCTCGGGCTGATGGCCTGTCCAGAGAAGTCTGATCCCTTAATCTCAGCCAGGAAAATGTATTCCTTGCATGTTCTCTTAATTACTCATCAGGGAAGGAAGGCCTTGCTCAGAATGTGGTGGAATTCAGCTTGTTATACCCCCTTCAGTCTTTCTTCTCTGGGAGCACAACAGAGCTGCCTTTGCCAGCAGTGAAGGTTCCTCAGGTTTGTCCAAATGATGTTCATATATCCAGCAAAGGATAAGCATCTTTTGGCCTCTCATCTGTGGCTCCCAGAGCTTTCCATTTGCCCAGCTGACCTTGTTCTTTGGCCAGACTGGAGAGGTAATTTCTTAAAGATAGTCATGACATGGGTCTGCCAGTTAGGAAGTAATGTTTGTTCCTTATGGATCAAAATGTGCTCAGGAGAAGACATCATAAAGCCAAGATGCACACATCTCTTCCTCCAACAGAGATGTATGCCTTTAAAGCAGTGAGAAATCTACTTTTTGGCACTTGTTAATTGTGTCAATTGTCATCTCGTTCCTTAAAATGTTGATTTTGTTTCCAAGCAAGTCACCAAATTAGTAAATTAATAAGGCCAGGCAAACCTAAAACAAAGACTGGGAGTGCCTTAACTGAAACTTGAAGGGCCTAAACCAAACCTGACACTCACCTCACTTTGTATTGCTAAAAGAGCTTCACAGACATGCAAACCCTGCATGCCAGGAAGCAGAAACATGCTTATTCCTGACTATGCTGCTTCCAAATTTTAAATTACAGTGCATGCACCAAAGATTCCTTCAAGTTCTGTCCAGAGCATGAGGGAAAATACTGACCTTGGAAATGCAACTCTATCTCACTACAGTAAATATATTCTCTTCTACACGAGAGCCATTTTTGCTGAAGTCATTTGTCATTTGAAAACCACCTTTTAGTACCAAGAAATACTGCATTTTCCATTTCCTTCTAAAGAAATGCTTCTGCTCTTTGCAGACCCCAAGTGCTTCATGTAATGGTTGTAGTTCAAGCATCAGTGACAGCATAGGGAGTAAAATCAGTCTTTTACTTTCATAAACTGGCAAAAATGGTAGCTACAACATTAAATAACAACTTTTCTGAAAAAGGCCAACCGTAATTACAGTCAGGAAAGGATGAAGTTAATCTTAGATATTTAATTTTTAAAAAGGACAGAAGAAAGGATGAATTTTTCCATTCATCAGCTCAGAGAGAGAAAATCTGGTTTATTGCTTTGTAAGTTATGTAGAAGTTCTGCTGGAAAGGCATAATGTATCTGTGATAGTATAGTTTTAGAAGAATCATGACAGAGCTTTAAATCAAAAGATTTTACACCATTCAGAAGTAAACTTGCAATGATAAAATGTGGCAATACGTGGGCTGTCTAACTGAAAAGGGATTTGAATAAAATATTTGATAAAATCAATGCGCCTCCATACATTCTTCTAATTCCAATTGCAGTTGTGTTTGCATGGTTAATGCTGGGAAGAGTTACTGGTTGAAAGTGCTGACTTTACTTAGCTGTCCTCTTCCAAAGGCAGGAGTCTCTGAATCTGGAAAGTATTTAGGTTTCACAAAAGGATATGATCAAACATTCCTGACAAAGCCTCCATGCCCCTACTCGACTGGAATTTCTGAACAGCGTGTTTCGAGCTGCTGAGCTCTCCCAGCTTTGGGAGAGTGGTGGAGGCTCAGGCTCCCAGCTTTCTCCGTTTTTTGGTATGTGGTGTGCTCTCCAGAATCCTATAGAAGGCACAGCAGCAGGAAGCTCTCTCTGCTCCATGAAAACCCTCGAGGCATCACCTATCTGGAAAATCACTAGCTGACAGATATTAGGAGAACCTGTTACTTAAATCTGTTTTATCTGTTTTTGAAACTTCCTATGCTACTTTTTTTTTCCCTTTTCTCTTTGCAGGGTTTATCCCACAACCAATTTTAGATATTAATGGTCTGTATTTTAGAAAACGATCTTGCTGGTTATTTATGCCCTGTATCTCTATTTCAGTTATGCATTCAGCAGCTGCAGTCCATATGGAAATGTTGGCCATTTGGACTGAGTGAAGACCTTTGCAGATAAGGGATAGGAAATCTGATAATTTTTTTCCTATTTGGTTCCTAATCATATGCCATTAAAGAGAAGTATGTATGAAACAGGATATTTTTCCTTATGTTATGATTTACTATTATCTGTTTTAACATACAACTTGGCTCTGGAGTAGGAAGCAAACATTGAAATATTTTATTTTAGAACTGTGAGCAGAAATTCATGGGATTGAACATTTCACTAGCATTTTGAAGGAGCTTGACCTTGAGCAAGACCTCCTTCCTGTAGGAGCATCTTTTTCACTTTCCTACCTCCCTCAGGACCATTTCTGCCTGGGAACCAGCTCCACTTTCATATCCTGACACAGGACTCAGGTTATGAATCAGCAGGGAAATTTATTTGAGTACTTTATTTAGGATGCACAGAATAGCAGCTCAGCTGTACCTACAACCCACAGGACTTTGCAAAGGCCCAGCAGACACCCAGAGGCCCCATGTGCCTTCCCAGCAAGTGTCCTGCTGTAAACACAATGATTCCTGCTCAGCCCTGCTGTCTATTCAAAATCAGAGCCATTTAGTGCCATAGAACCATGATATTTTATTCCAATTAAATGTCCAGGCTTTCCTTACAACCTTCAAATCAAGCCTCGATATTTTATTCCAATTAAGTGTCCAGGCTTTCCTTTTAACCTTCAAATCAAGGCTCAGGCAGCTCTATCATGACCACAGGGTACTGTGCTTCCCAGATTGGACTCAAGTTTGGTCAACAGAAGGTAAGAAGTGAAGCAGACTTTGTTTGATATTCTTTTCACCTCAGGAATGTAAATGAATTTGTTCCCAGCCAAATATCAAACATCTGTATGTTCCACTTCCTCAAGAAGCTGACAAAATAAATCCAGCATTAAAAGTAAGGAGCAAATGACCCTGACAGGCTTGTTCTGATCCAGGCACCCTTTCCTGATTTGCTCTTTGCTGAGCCATGATTGCAAAAATTATTCCTTACACCCCTGAATAAACACCACAGGGCTGTTCCAGCACTTACAACCAGATAAAACAATGTGAGGTGCTGTGTTTAATAGAGTTGATAGCTGTGTATGAGAGTGTCAGGAGCAAATGTCACCTCTGGAAGTCCAAGGCAGCAGTGGACATGACAGGAAAATCAATTACAGAGCTACAGTGAGGCAGTGGAAAGAGAATGATGGAGAACTCAAAAATTACGACTATATATATATATATATATATATTTTCTAGAATTTCAATTGAATAACCATCTTACACCTGCCATGGCTATACAGAAGAATGGCTTGTGAAAAAAAAAAAAAAAAAAGAAAAAAAAAGAGGAATATGAAAACCATAACCTAACATTACCAAAACTTCTGAGGGCAGATGGAAAATCCATGTAACAGTAAAGAACATAGCTGGTCTGCTGGTGGAAATGCAAAGAAAACAAGGCTGCTCACCAGCTTTATTAAACTTAAAAGAAGCAATGGTTTCAGGACAGTTTACCACAAACAGCTGCAGAAGGTTGCCAAGAGAAAATTACAAGTATCACAAATCCTACACTTCCACAACGGTAAGATTTTCTGACAAATAAGACTGAAGCTGAGGAAGCTGAATTCACACAGCACTTATTTTTCAGCTGCAAATTCTTACACAAATGTGTGGTTTGCTTTCAGAAATGCAGAAACTGGTGTACATAGATGGCAAAATATTTTCATATTAAACTCTTTGGTGGCAAAGACTTCTTGGACAACATTTCTGTGCAAGTCCCTGTCTAGCTCATCACTTGTTTCAGGTGAAGAAGAAACCTGGGGGGGTTCAAAACAGAGACTTTCCACTTTTCACTATGAATATTGTCTGAGCTGATATTTGTGATGCACAATAAAACATAGGTCTACCTAAATTATACATAGGCCAAAATCTAATTAGTAGAATTCAGTGGGCATTAGCCATTAATATTCCTATACATTTTGAAGAGAAAGTGGAAAATCTGGGTATAAAAAAAAAGTGAATACTGCACCATCAGGAAATATTTTGCTTATACTGACAATCAGATGCTTTCACAGCCTGAGGCCATGCCAGGATGGGAGTGTTTCCTACCACATGGTTTGTTCAACTGATTTATCAGGGGCCCAAGAGGCAACGTTTTCTACTTGCTCTCCTGAACATGTTATTCCAGACAGTCTTTATTTTCAGCATCTGAACGTTGTCCCCAGAATGTTACCACATGTTACCTACATTAATTTCTTCAAGACATTTCCATAGATTTTGAAGGAGGAATCCCAATGCCCAATGTAAACAATGTTGGGAAAAAAATCAGGGAAGGAGTTGGGTAAGAGGAAGGGAGCCAATGTCAAAATGCTTTGAAGCAAAAAAAGCAGATATCCTAAATATCTGCCCTAAAAACCAAGGTGTGTTGAGTTTGGTTTGCAAAAATCATGATTGCTGGGTTCCATGCAGCTACAGACATTGCACCAGAATCCCCCCAAGGACCCAGGAGCCAAGCAGTGCCCATGGATGCAGGGCATGGAGAACAGCCACAGGGAAAGCATCTCTGTCCAGCAGCAAATCTGGAGAGGGAAGTGCTCACAACACACTTGCTCACATGTGTGGAGCAAACTCTGTCACATCACCCATGTGTTTTCCTATTTCTCTGTTTTTAATTTTTCTTTTCTTCATGGGCAGTTTTGAGGTATTCGCAGAGCTGAAATAATATTAAAAGATCCTTCTTTGCAAGGGAATTTGATCCCTAAACTGAGTTTGGACTTAATGATGTTTGCAGGTCTGTTTTGTTCATTTTCCCTGTACGTTTCAGCACTCCAGCTTTCTCTGTGAGAATGCTCATGGAAAGTGAATTTGAGGCAATAGCTCACCTTGGACTTTCCAGCTGTCTTTCAAGCTTGCCCTTTGCAAATCTCATTATAGCAATTAGCCAGATAGATGGTGGAAGAACCAAAGTAATCCCGTGAGGGAAAACCTGGGCCTAGTGAAATTCAGGAGAGTTTTGCCAATGCAGGATTTCAGCCTGTATTTGTAATGTGGCAAACAAGGCAGCTGCAATTTTCAACTACCCATGGCTGGTGCCAAGATTTTCCCCTCCAAAGAAATTAAAGTAGTCAAATGGTGGATGCATCCAACTCAGATTGCAGACAGGAAGAAAGCTGTAGTTGTTTATCGAAGCGTGAGCTATTGGCTCAGGCTAAAATTCCAAACCAGAGCAATTTTGCCAAATTCACAAAGAATTTGAGTGAATTAAATCTATTCCAAACCATTGTATTACTCTACCATGCTCTCCTTCTAGATCAGTTTTAATCTTGGGTTAAGCTTAGAGCAAATCGTGATATTATTTTACTGACACAGATCTTCCCTGTGAAAACCTCTTTTACTGTACAGCTTTTGTTTGTTTGTTTGTTTTTATCTAGACCACTTTCTTTGTGTAATCAATGGATTAAGCATCAATAATGCAGGACTTAAAGAAAATACTTGGTCCTTTAGTCACTGGTGACTTGTTTGGATGAGATAACAAGCTGGAAGGCTGGCACTTTTCTCAGCTTGCCCATGTGCAAAGTAGTTTGTGCCGTCTGAAAACAATGATGTCTTGAGACAATTCATCTCCCTGATAAATCATTATCATTAATGCCCACCCTCCTCACCTTGCTGGAAGTGTGACTGCCTCAGGAGGTGCCCCAGTTTTGGTGGGCACATACTCTTTAATCACACCTCAAGGCTCTAGAGAACAGGAAGAAAGGTGAGTGTGGATTTTAAAATGACAGTCCGGGCCATGTGCTCCAGTTTCTTCCCCACTCCTCCAAAAGCTGAGTTTGTACCTCTGGAAAAATGGTGGTGTACAGGAAGAGTGTTTGGGAGGAGCAAGAGCAGCACAAGGGGTTTGAGGTCTCACATCCCAGCACTGCCTTCTAGAGCAGAGAAACAAGATGGGCAACCTCGCTGCCTAACACAGGAGTGCAGTGTCTCATTTTATAATCTCTTCATTTTATTGGCTCTAGGGAGAAAGGGAATTATTCAGGGAGGAATTGTGTAAGTGCTGTCTTTGTCAAACATGTGCAAAATGAGAAACAAACATTTAAAACAGCTGAAGGGCAAAGAAGGCACTGCCAAAAAAACGCTTGTTGAAAAGAAGAAAATTAAATTTAAACTGAGTGCTACTAGTATTGCAAAAGAACAAGAAACAGAACCTTCTTCTATACACAGCACAGGAGCCACAATGGAAAACCCGGGAGGGGAAGGGAGGGAAGGTGCCAGTTCCAAGACAGGACCGTCCCCAGCAGAGCTGCAGTGGGAGCAGGGATATGGACAGCCAAACATGAGCCAGGACTGACTTGGGCAAGCTCTGTGACAATGCTTCTTGCCACTGCCTGGTGGGACAGCCCTGTTGCTGGCACCTGGTGGGGGTTACCTGCTGGGGTGCCCCATTACACCCACCTCCAACAGCCTCCTCTGCTGCACCCCAAAAGTCAACACTTGCTGATCAGCTCTGCAAAAAAGGGGGTACAAAAAAGGAAAGCAGTATTGCCCTGCTCTGCTGTGCTGCTGAGGAGCAGGAGGACCCTCTGCTCTCTCCTGGAGCTGGTGCAGCTCCTTGGTGAACAGCATGCAGCCTTTCAGCTGCCAGGAGCTCCTCTCAGGGGGCGACATCTGCACTTGCCTTACAGCCTGGGATGTGCTCATCCCATCCGAGCTTTGTCCTTCTGTGCTACTCACAGGGATAAGGAACAGCCAAGAGGCAGCTTGGCCCCGCTGCTCCCTCTTTGTTATGATTACGAAATATCACTGTGTCTTGGTCAGGATAAAGGAACAGGGTGTTTAATTCCTCTCTCCCCTTCTTTATGGACGTTTGGATCCAGCCCCTGCATTAAGCATTTTCAGAGCTGAGGGTTGTTTGGATGTGGCCATCCAGCTTAGGCCCCTCTTCCCCCCATGCTTCACCCTGGGTGCTGCCAGACACCTTTTAGGTTTTGCAAAATCCCTGGAAATGGACAGAGGAAAGGAGGGCCAAAGCTCAAAAAAAGCAGGAAAACTAAGGAATGGATCACAGGGACAAATGCAAGGAAAAGGGTGTTGCGTAGCTGGCACTGTCACAAATGTCAGACAGCACACCAGATCTGTCACAAGGGAAATCCCAGGAGATTTATTCCTGAGACATTCCAGGGATTAGGCCCAGAGAAAAGCTTTTTCTCTCCTCTAATGTATCAGAGCTTCAAGGTGAAAATAAAAACCAAATTGCATCAGGCACCAGCTGCGATTTAAACACCCTGCAAACATACTCCTGTTAAAAAAATAAAGATACAAAGTTTTGAAGTTGTTATATGACAAACGAGATTTAAATGGAGGGATCCTTCAGGAAAATATCAGGACAGGAGATGGGAGCAGGCTGGTTTTAGGGAACCCTATCTCTTCACAACCCTAATTTTGTAAACAGCCCTTTAAACTCTGCATTCAGTAGTAAACAGTCCAAGCTTTGCCCTTTCACTTATGATTGTCATATAATCAGGAAATGGAAATTATACAATCTGCCTCTGGCTTCTGTAGCTAAGCAAAACACTGCCCAAGCTTACTGCAACAAACTGAATTCCTTAGTAACCTGGAATGCAAATTAAACGAGACAGCTTCCCCTTTCTGATGATAGATGTCTTGTGTGAAGAAGAAAACCCTAACATCTGGGCACAGGATTATGTGTGAATTCCTCTCTTAGCTGCACTGAAGTGTGTTTTAAGATGGTTTCAGTATCCCATTCAGATGCTTATGTCCAAAACAAACTCATATTTTTTTCCTTTTTTTTCCCCCAACAGAAGTGAGAAGATATATTACTATCCAGAGGCATGTAAATCTGTACAAATTTATTACCCTGTTCTAATTAAGTTTATTTGTTGATTTATCCATTTCACCTCTTTAAAGAAAACAGAGCTAAAAGCTCTTCAAAAGCTGTGTGGTGTTGGAGTCACCATCCTGTTTTCAAGTTTGTGGGCAATAAGTCAGCCCTGCCTCATCCCAAGAGCAAAGGCATCACACAGCAGACCCACACACTTTGTCTGCACCAGCAAAATAGACATCTTTTAATTAATCTTCTGAACTCCATGACTTTATTTGGGCTATGGGAGTTAAGGATGGGAGATGGGCGTGTGCATGGTCAGCAGCACCGTGGCTCCCACCCCTCAAACTTCTCCTCTAGAAAGAGGCTGCTGAGCCTTCATCCAGGGCTCCCACCAGTGTCACCCAGGGGAGTAAATACACAGGGTGTGATCCTTCCTTCCTTCCTTCCTTCCTTCCTTCCTTCCTTCCTTCCTTCCTTCCTTCCTTCCTTCCTTCCTTCC
>JBBMKD010000170.1:5332967-5476336 GCA_037834095.1 Argya squamiceps
CTTCCTTCCTTCCTTCCCTCCTTCCCTCCTTCCTTCCCTCTTTCCTTCCTTCCCTCCCTCCCTCCCTCCCTCCCTGTCCTCTGCAGGGACCCAGGACCTATATGTAAATCCATTGACATCAAGAGGAGCCTGATGAAAGGGGCCTGGGTTAGACCCCAGGGGCATTGCCTCCAAGAACCGTTCATGGCAAATCGATGTGACTTTAAGGAAGTGCCCCGGCTTCCAAATTAAACATAATCTAATTTTAAATATCAGGTGGGGTAATCTTCTATTTAGGTAGGTCCTGATCCAGGAAATCACCGAGTACTTATTTAACTTTAAGCATCTCATTAAGTTCTCTGCTGTCCAGCATGAGTCCGGAGCACAAGTTCACACGTCTTTGGTTTAAGTACATAATTAAAGGTAAGCATGTGGCTAAGTGTTCTGCTGGATGGGGATGGAATTACTTGTGGGCTCTGATGCTGGGCTGAACCGCAGAGACAGGGCCTGCTTTGTGCTCGTTGAGTGGGGAGAACAGGGAGCCTCTGCAGAAGGGCAAAGAAGTGAGCAAGGCACTGAGTGAGCTCGAGGAGTGGATGATTCACAGGGATATCAGCAGGACTTTGAGACCTGCTGCAGAAATATTGGCAGGAATAGGGAAAACTGCGTGTGCCTGACTCAGTCTATGCTAACTCTGCAGGCTTTTCCCTATCTGGTTTTTCCTTCGTCTCACAGATTGGTCTGGCTGGGAGATCATCTAGTCCAACTTGTTGCCCAAGCAGAGGCCCTGGAGCATGTCACTTAGGATTGTGTCCAGGTGGCTTTTGAATATCTTTGGGGAAGGAGACTCCACACCCTCTCTGGGCAATCTGTTCCAGCCCTTGGTCACTACTCAGTAAAGCTCCTCCTCGTGTTCAGGTGGAACTTCCTGTGCATCAGTTTCTTCCCTTTGCCTCTTGTCCTATTGCCCTGCATCACTGAGCAAAGCCTGGTCCATCCCCTTGGCACCTCCCTTCAGATTCTTATATACATGGGTAAGGTCCTCTCTCAGTCTTCTCCATTTCCTTTCTAGAGGGCTCTTGCAGGAATGCTTAGGAAAAGCAAATGTGACAAAAAAGCAAGATGAAAAATCATCTAAAACTCATTTTTAAGAGCTTGCAGGCTGTTAGATCTTGCATTCTTGCTGTAAGGGGGACACAGAAAGGAGAGACCTTACTGTTCCTCACTTCAGGTGTATGGACACAGCCCATATTGGAAGCAGTTGCTGGAGTTTTGTTCTCAGATAAAGTGTCTGCCATTTGGGTGACACTGCACACGAGCTAAAAAGGAAAGCAAGCAGGATATTTTCCAAACCCAGCGGGCTGTGGAGCGGTGCTGCCTGGAGAGGGATGCACGGATAAATGGATGGATGGATGGATGGATGGATGGATGGGGCGCTGGTGCCACCTGCTGACCCATCGCTTCCCGCCTGGACACATGGGTCCCGCAAACGCAGAATTCCCTGCCTTCTCACCAGCTCCATCCTTCTGCCCCCCTAAAGTCTCCAGGAACAGAAACATCTCCTTTTGCCTTTCTGGTTTTCAGTACTCCACTCGATCTCCACGTCTTTGTAAGCAAACGATGCTCAAAGCCAGGCTTCCGAGGATATTGATATTCCTGGGCTACATGCCACAACTGGTATTTTGTTTAACTGCACCTTTGTTTATCCCAAAACATCCTGAGCTTTGAAAAAACAGCCTCCTCCTGGGGTTTTTAAAATCCAAGGAAACAACATGGTAGTGTTGGTTAAATTTATCTCTGCAGAAAATTGGCTGCTCATCTTGATACTCTGTCGTTCCCTGGAAAAAAACCCCTAACATAATTACCTTTACAAACTCAAACTTGCTGATTTTTAGGGGCACGTGGTGCCCAACAAACCCAAGTCAGGCTAAGGGAACAGAGCCAACCCTGCCAGATTCACCCCCACAACTTGAGACAGCAGCTTCCCAAACGAGGGGAAGAAAGGAAGAGGGAGGGAGAACAGCCCAGCACTGCACATTAAGCTGTGCCAACAAGCACTGGAGACCCAGACTTTTGGAAAAAATGTCTCTAATGCAGAGCAGCAGGCGTAAACCAACAGGGCAGGACTGCACACAGAGGATGTCCAGCCTCAGTCTGACACCCAGCTTAGTGTCCAAAGGCACTTCCCTTCCAACGCTGTGCACTCGGATTTATTGGGCAGCTTTATGGACTGATACTTCCTCACGTTTTACTAGTTTGATTAATTCAGCTGGCACCTCTGATCTTGCCTCCACTACTAACATTTTCTCTTGAATGGGATGGCTCTGTAGTCTCGCCATTCATGTGCTCGAGTCAGATTTTACATCAAAGATGTCCTGGGTTTTATGCTGTCAGAAGCAATTTTGTCCCAGAAGAATGAAGATTGTGATTATCCCAGGAGGAAAGCTGTCAACTCAGCTCTGTGTAGAAAAAACTGCTGTCTACAAAAGCTTATATTGGACACCCTCTGGCAGACTGCCCTCTTAAAAAAAAAAAGCCCACTGTTACCTACATGAAAGACTTTTTCTAGGAGGGTTTGTGTGTTTGCTGACTTGGTTCGTACAGAGAATTCAAATGAGAAGAAAGAGGATTATGTCTTTCTTTTATAAGCACTCATTTTTTTTCAGGGCAATGCAGAGGAGAGTGATAAAGGGGAGCATGAGGAAGGCATTTTGGAAAGGGAGTGACAAATGCTGAGCTTTGATGATGCTCTGTTGCTTAATTACATCCAAAATTCTGCTGGATCATGCAGTTATCAAGAAGTGGTTGAGCCTCACTTTGTCCTCTCCACAAGCCTCCAACACTGCTCCAGACACAGGGGATCTCCAGATCTTTGCTAATTTTGGCATGTTTGGTCCAAAACACACCACTGCACTCTGCAAGCTGGTTAAGGACCAGCACACAACAAATTTTGTGCAAAGAGTTGTCTTGCTGCCGTCCCAACAGGACAGGAAGCACATCTCACAGCAGCTGCTTTTCACACAGTTCAGAGCCTGAGGTGCTTCACCACATTAAAATCAGCTTCATATCCAGCTGAGCCTGTGTGGCCATCCAGGAATCTGAATGCCAATGGAATTTCTTCTTGTCCGAGGATCATTTCCTTTTTCCTTTTGTTTTCTGAAAGTATCCCAGAAGAAATCACTGCCAGTGAGCAAACTTGGCATAACTGTACTGACATGAAATCTAGGAACTGAACTAGGTGCAAAAATGTCACCAAAACAGGACGGAAGGACAAAAATTTCGATTTAATGAAGCGCTTGAACAAAACCCTTAATACCCACTGGTTTCAAGAGAACCCCAGTATAAGCTTACAGCACAATACATGTTTAAGGGATTTACTAATTCAAGGCTTGATTACACAAAATAACAGACAAAGGAAAAAAAAAGAAAACTTGTAAAGAAAGAAGAAATCTGAGTGCCAAAGTCAAAAGAAAATTCTACAGTGTGGAAACTAGAGGCTGTCATTCTGTTCAGAAACACAGGTTTCACCCTTTAAATTTGTGCCTTCCAGGCTTAATCTAATATGGTGGTGTTTTGTGTAACTTAAAAAAAAAGAGTAAAAAAAAATGACAGGATGGGGTACATTTCTATTACTGGAAATGGAATTTTAAGCACCGAGTTTATCTTGTCAGTTTGGCTCAGCAGTGATGTGAGTTTGCGAGGGGTGAAGTAGATCGCTAATTGCCGGAGAGCGGGACAATAAACCGATAAGCACGGGAGCTGAGAGTCCTTTAGATGAGAGATGTTCCAGGAAAGGGGGGACTGTTTGAACAGGTACTTATCCTCTTGGAATTGGCTTCTCCCCGCAGCTCAGCGGTGTTTGCCTCACTTTTGTTCTCTGATCCCCAAAAAAGAGCACACTGGCAGTTGTTTGGGCCAAATCAGGGAGACAGGTATATACCTGCACTCTTTGCTGCCAATGCCAGCTCCACCCTGCAAATCTTGCAGCTCTGTTTATGCTACATTTTTCCATGGCTCCAGACAGCCACAATTTTAATTGGACTGACTGATTGTTTTTTTAACCCTTTTTTATTTATTTTATTTCGTTTTATGATGCTAATCTTGGCACTGGAGGACTCCCCTAATTCAAATTACAATATCAAAATACACATCAGGCAATATAACAAATGGCCATTCACCTAAAATTAGGCAATCTACCATAAACAATAAGCCAAATTAAACCCACGCTTCTCCTTTCTTCCTTTTGGCCTGAGCTACTCCCCAGACATCTAAGGAAAAGGGAAGGTTCAGAGATGCAAGCAGGTGAGAGGGGGAAGTACCAACCCTGTCCTGAGCTTTCAAGCTTTGCAATGCATTTTCCTACTCACAAATGGAGTGCAACAGAGGAAAAATAAACCCCAAACCTTGGCCAGCTGTGAAAAGGAAATTACAAAAATGGGAAGGGACAATTTGGATGCAAGATTTTCCTTCTGAAGAGTTGCCATCACTGTCAATAGGAAAAGAAAAGGAAAGGAAGAAAGGGACTTGGCCCCATTTTGGGTGCTTTGTTCTGTTTATGATCCCTCCTAGAGCTTCCTCCACACCCCCCAGTCCTCAGCTATTAGAAACAGCAGCAGCAGAGGAAAAAAATAAAGGATTTCAGGAGCACATGAAAACCCTAACTCCCTCAAGAGAGAGGCTGGGTCTTAAACTGTCTGGGAAAGTACCCTCAAGATGGGCTGGTCTATCCAAAGGGAGCCTGGGCACGTCAGCATCAGGTGGAGTAGAGGTGTTTTGCTTTCAGTTTTAGGCAAGAGCTTCCCCTCATTCCCATTTGCTCAGGTGGTTATTTATGGATTAGCAAGCTGGTTTTAAGACACACACTACACCTCCTAAATTCCCCCAGATCCCAGTGAACCACTCCATAAAACACTTAAAGATTCTACTGACTGGCAGAAATGGTTTCCAAACGGTCTGAATTCTGGCTATCCCTAAAATAATCAAAATAACTGAGTTCTGTGGAAGTTCTCCAAGTTTTGGCCATTACTTCAGCAGGGAAACTTACTTCTGCCCAATGTAAGAAACCAAGTATTGTATTTCCCATCCTGCCTGGATGGTTTGCAGTCTGAAGAGGGGGGAAAAAAGTACAAAATAATGTGCCAGATGAAACTTTAAAAGCATTTTTGTTTAAGATAATTATGATCTCTATTTATGCCTATTAAATTACAAAGATTAATATTAAAGAACACGCAAAAACTGCCAGAAGGCAACACCTGAACTGTGTATGCTAAACACCCGCACTGTTTCTGAAGTAGCTGCTCACTCATCTCCTCAGAGCTGTCTGGATAATTGCAACTTTTTTGTCTGGAGGAGTTCATTTGAAATGGAAGAGAGCAGGCATTTCCTATTCCACAGCCTGGGAATGCTGGGTGGACTTTGATCCCTTGTTTACACACCGTATCTCTGAGAATGCCTTACAGTAAGGTGGGATTTTGTTCACCTAAGCACAGTGAGATGTTTGCTGTCACCACAGCTGGGCCAGCTTTTCCATCAAATCCTGCACACGTGGAATTCCAGAGCTTTCCTGAATCACAAATAACTGTAGATAAAATAAAGCGTGTTTTATTATTAGTATTATTTGGCCACACGTGCTATATAAAGCTTGTAAAATGGCAGCAGTAGCACTGACATTTACCTTCACCATTTTCTTTTCAAATTTTCTCAAAAGTTTGTGCTGAGATCCTTCAGAGTTTCAGCTCAGAAATCATACTGTGAGGTGAGTATGAAAAAGACCTCTACAAATTTTTTGTAGGCAAAGAAAATCTTATCCTCAAGTTGCAAGGAAATATTAGAAAATAAATTGCATGTTGGCATGTTGGTAGCTGCTTGGTCTGCAAGATAGACATCAAACATCTCCATTTTAACATGCTGCAAGCCTCCAGTACTGATCCAGGAAAAACTAATAATTTTGTCTGTTTTACAGAAAATGCCAGCATGGTGTAAATTTTTGAGGAGTAATACTTATTTTTGAGTCTTATTAACAGCTTCTTCGAGCCAAAGTTGGAAGAAAAAGGAAAAACCAAGAGAGAAACGTGGTTTCTCAGCTTGAGCTGGAAACCTCAGTTATGAAAACAGGATGGGTAATAAATAGCTCTATCCAAGTCTCATGTGGACTAACATGATTAAAAAGATAGCACATCACTCAGCATGTCCCCTTTGGTTCCTCACTAATGAAGCACAGCCACATATCCAGCTCCAATGGGGCTTTATTAAATACCAGAACCTCATATCCTGCCGCAACTACTGATTTAATCTGCCCAGGGTTCCCTGGTGTGGAGCTACCCACACTTGGCACCACAGGCACAGGAGGAGCAGCTGGATTCTCCACACCCTCCTGGGAGTGTGGCACAGACACCTGGAGGGTTTTGGGGTGCTGCAAGGGATGGTGTCAAGGCTCACATTTAGAGGAATAAAGAAATGCCTGGGGATCCTTGGGGCATCCCAAGGGCTTTTCATGGAGAAATGAGCAGGGCGTCTCCTCAGAAACTTGATAGAGTAACGCTTACATGGCCCATCCAAATGCAGAGCCTGCAAACTTCAAATAAGCTACCAGGAAGAAGAAAATTAATTATTTTCAAGTTTATTTTCGAGTCTGTCTAAAAGGAAAGGCTCCTGCATTGTTTCTATCGTGAAGAGTTCCCTTCTCATAACATTTCAGTCACAGCTCTGCCAGAGACACAAACTGCTCCTTCCTTGTACCCTCCCCTTCCTTAGGATTTTTACCTGCAGGTAGTTAAAAAAACCCTAACAACCCAAGACCTCTTCAAGTGCCTGTCTCAAGGCTGTCATCAGTTTACAGTTTTCCTCCCTCCCAGATGCCCGGGCCAGGCAGAAATTACAGAACTCCAGTGGCAGATTACACCTTCAGCCCCTCAGAGTGGGGCTGGTGGGGGGAGAGGTATGAAACCTTCCTTTCAAGCACCCCTCTGTCCTCTTCCCGCCCTCTCCCCGAGGCTCATTCCAGCTTGTTCACAAATCAGGGGTAACTGACAGCAGCAAATCAGGTCCCATAAATCTCTCGGGAGGTGCTGCAGCGGGCAGGGCGAGGCCGCGCCGCCGCCGTGTGAACCCGAGGTCACCGCGGTGCTCTCTCAGCTCCCACCTGCAGGCCCCTGCCCTCCCTCGTGTTCCAAAAAGAGATCCACCCTGGCCACGAGGGCAACCTGTGAGTTCAGAATCATGTCTGAAAGGTCAGATTTGGGGGGGGCTAACAGAGCCATTTTTAATAATTAAATCTTGACTTGATCCTCTCTGATGCTTGTCTTCGGAAAAGAAGGCCGCTTACTTACTACTGTGCTTCGGAGCAGATTTTGACACCTTTAAGAGTTAAATCTTGACTAAATCCTCCAGTGCTCAATATAAGGCCACTGATTAGAGCAGATTTTGATGCTGTGTGTGTTGGTTTGTAACTCCAAGCGAGGGAGGGAATTGCGCCATTCTGCATTGCCCTGACAGTTTTCTTACACAATGGCGAAAACACAGCACACAGGTAGATTTAATACCACCTGCTGTGCTGAAGTTAATGGGAACTATGATTATAAACCCACAGACACGAAAAACAGTGCTGAACTAATAAATTAGAACAAAGTGTTAAGAAAGAAAAATCTCCAAAGCACTGTGAGCAGGCTGGAGCCCTTCAGTGAAATGGTCTGCTTCAATGGATGATTAAATTACCAAAAATGGGGTGGGGGTAAAAGCTGAATGTCTTAACACCATTTTTAACATCAAAGGGTTTGTATTTTGCCAGAAAAGAACCCTCAGCACCTGCACAATGGCGTCAAAACAAATTAAGTGGTTGCCACCAAATTCTAGCCATTTGTAATGTATAGAAACTCTGACCAATTTTTTTTTGAGTAATTACTTTCTCCATTCTGTGTACCTGCCTAGGTATTTCACTTCAATAAATGATAGCTTCTCCTCAGAATATAACATACCTAACATGATGAAAACAGCAAGGTTTTACAAACTTTGTTTTACAAGCACAACATAATTTTCTTGATATGGGACTATGCAACATTGTTTCAAATGAAGATTATTTCCCAAATTATACCATAACCATACACCATAAATTCAAGTCATTAATGAACTTAGCACATCCACTTCTACATCAAAAGCTCTCTATGTGACTAATTAATGAATCTAGGAGGAAATAGTTTAAACAACATCCTCGAGATTAAAACAAATCACAGAGACATTAGATAAAGGCTGTTTTCCTTTTGACAGTATCAGAATGACTTCACCCTTCATTGTTGAAGTGAGTGTTCAAGCACAACTCCCTGTCAAAATGAGGAATTTTGACCCACAAAGAGGTTGATTTTGGTTCTAATGCTGTGGCCAAGTGAATATTTTCTTTTTCATTATTCCTATTTCTGCTTTAGGTCACGATCAGGAGTCACAATTGCACAACACCAAGTGAGAAGTTGCCATATCAGAGTAACTAATGCAAGGAAGTGTTTAAAATCTCTTGTTGGATTTCCCAAAGTGAGGAATATTTGCTCTATTGAAAACCACAAGAAGGCTCATGAGCTATAAGATGCTACAATTTGTATCCTTTTTATTTATTGCTAACACACACCAATTTAGAACGACGCATGGAAGGCCTATAGCTAAATATCAACAGCTATGCTGGAACTCTCCCTTCTGCTGAAACAAAGGCAAAAAGAGATCAAAGCTTTAAAGTCTGGTGAGAGAAAAGCCATATGGTTATTTTTAGCCCCTGCATTTCACTAGTTCCTTCCTGATCCCTTTCTAGTCTCACACCTACGCAGAGGAGATGGTATCCCATGTCCTGAAGCAAGTTTTGTAATGAATGAGGAATTCCCAGTTTACACTTAAAGCCTTGCTCTTCTGGGAGAAAATACATCAGACAGTTCTATGCTGCTCTTGTGAGACCATCAGAAAAATCCCAGCATCAGTACTGAGATATGCCTGTGAGAGATTTCCATGAAAAATAGCATCCCCCTCTGCTTTTCCAGTTTTGCAACCCTGGCTTGGATGTGTGGTAGCTGGATTTAAGGAGCACATGTTGTCTTTTGGGGATGTATCCATGGCCACTAGGCAAGGGGACTGGTATTTATCATCATCTTGGGATACCTGCCCAGTTGGACTGTCCTTTTTATAGATGTGGGGAAAAATCCAACCACCCTGTCTAGGACTGTTGTACTGCAGTATTTTCTCAGGTTTCTATCTCTAACTGTTGCTGCTTTAACCTATTTCCTAATGCTAGTTCCCCCCAGGAGCCTATTTATGGTTTCCTGTCCTTGGGCAGACATCTCACTGGCTCAGCCCTGCACTGCAGGTCTCCAAAACCTGAGGGATCTTACGTGCTCCTGCCTCCTTAAATAACTCTTGATTACATTAGTCTCTCAATCTGGCTCCAGGGTGAAATGAAGCCGTTTTTAAAGGAGTTAAATCTAGGAAGCCTTCAGCCTCTTGGAGCTGAGATGCTCAGTTTTGAATCAGAGCATGGCATGAGCTGAGAACTGCTTTCTGGCTTTTATTGTACACAATGAGTTATTGACACCATCAGAACAACAAGAAATATTTCCCTTACATTGGAAACCTGCTTGACACGCCCTTTTCTCTGTTGGTATTTACAGCAGTGCACAATTTTCTGCCAAACATATATTTGAAGGTGGTTAAAGCCAAGCAAAAGCAGAGAAGGGGAAGTAGAATTTTACCAACTAACCCTACACAGGGGTCAGCTTGACTTTCCATCATATTTTCTGTCTGTGAGGAATTTTGACAGGTTTATGTGTGACACTGGGTTAGGCTGGAAAGTGGAAAGCCTGTAATTAGATGCCCTGCCATCAGCTACCTCCCAGTCTGCCTTAAATCTGCCACCAAGAAATGCCCTCAGGGAGGCAAAAGCCCCTCACCTGTCACCTGTGGGATGTACCTGAGCACCCCCAAATTCATGGGATGGCTATGGGTGGGGTCAAGGGTTTGTCCTGTTGCACTGCTGCTGCACTGAACTTGGGAAAAGCTTTTCCCCAGCAGCAAAAAACAAACAGGAGAATTTGACCCAGATCCACCACCTCCCAAGCCACCAGCAGGATCCCTCCTGCTCTGCACCAGGGCACAGCTATACCTTAAATCCCAAAGTATAACAGGACGTTTTCAATGGCTTCAAAAAGAGTTTAGCCAAAAAACGTGTTATTATTTGGATGAAACGTTCTTAGTTTGCATGTACCACTGTGCTTGCCATCAGACAGCTGCTGTTTTTCATTTGGGGAAAAAGCAGCCTCTGAAACAGCTGAAACTATATGATGCAAAAGGCAGGCATAACAATAAAATACAATAAAGCTTGAGGAGCATGAGACAGGACAGACTGAGCCGAAGAAACGAGCTGAAAATATTTTCCGTCTGAAGTCACTCTAATATTTATGATTTTGTTATTTCTTAAATGTCACCTACAAAAGAAGATGCATTACATAACAGAGAGGTATTGCTAAATACCCAAGCACATGCACAAGGTCATGAGAGTACCATAAAACTTCAGAAGGTGGCTGCTTAATTAAAACACTAATGCTAATCATGTGCTTCTTGGAACTGGTTTTAATGTGCTCAGATATACATAGCTGCTCACCTCTCAGATAACAACATAACAAAGGAGAAGGCAAGCCTGCTCCATGAGCTCCATGTGCATGTGGCTGATGGATACAGCACTGAGTCTGGAAAACGCTTCCAGATAGGCAGGAAGGAGTTGCAGCTGCAGATCCCAGTGAAAGTGGGGCACCAGAGCTGTCCTGGGTTTTTTGGGCAAGAACCAATCCTTTTGGCAAGGGGAAAGGAGCACCTAAATCCCAGACTCAGGAAATTAAGCATTTCTCTGCATCTTCAGAGCTATTTCAGAAGAATCATTCCTTTCATTGTTGCAAGAAGTGTCTTAATCACAACAGATACCAACCACGGTCCAGCCATAGTTTGGGTCTGAGCATGTAACTATGCTTCACTTTAAGGTGTTCAGCTCTTCAGACCTCACAGCTCAATTCCTTTAACTGTGATAACTCATGCAATATTACTCTGCAACATCACAGAGTCTGCTTTACTGAGCAGTAAAATCCCTGGAAATTCAGGCTGGACATAAAAGTTTTACTGAAATATGTACATATATACATATATGTATATATACATATATATAATAGGGAGTGGCAGCATTTTAAGAAACAAGCATCCTAACTCTTTGGACAAAAGCTGGCTACATTGAAGTCTTTGGAGCACTCAATATCCAATACATAAACACAGGCATTAAAATAGTAACGTTATTTGAAGATGACCATAAGCAACCACTGAGATTGACAGACATCCCTATCTAAGTTTATAACTTTCACTCCTTTGCTGAAATATCTTTTGTGCAGAAAAGTGTAAATGGAGAAAAAGTCACTGGTTTCAGTCCAAGTCTTTCAGTAGGACTTAATTTATGTCATATTTGCAGCAAGGGTCGCTGTGGGCAGCTTCCACTCTCTCCCAGCAATAAACCAAGTGGAGGATTGGGTTACCAGGACCTGCCAAGTAGCTTTGCCAAAGTGTGAGAACCAACACAAATAATTACTAGTTAGCAACCTCGTGTGGCATTTGGCAGCTGGAACCCGTGACCTCTACTTAGCAAAAGCTGGAGCCACAGGAAAGTGACAGGGGTGCAGAGACCATGAAAATCTGGGTATGGGCAAGTCTGAGACAGGGAAATTCAAGAGCAGAGGGAAATGACAAAATTAATTGAGTGCTTTGTCTGTCATAGGAAACTCTACCCCAAAGTCTAGAATGGCCTGTCACTTGATTAAGAGCCTAGGGGACTGCACAGAGCTGCCTGAACTTTTTCATCCAACTCACAATTCCTGTTCTGTACTGAGCACAGAATCTGAAGGCTTTTCCATTTTAGACCAAACACCCACATTAATCTGTTTTTTTGGTTAGTGATTTTCAATGAAAAAATTTGAAAAAAAAACCCCAGACTGTCAAAAAATGTGAAAAACATTTGTTCCAGTGATGGACTTTTTTTTTTTTCTTTTTTTTTTTTTTTTTTTTTTTTTTTTTTTTTTTTTTTTTTTTTTTGGTGCAGCTGCATAGGAAAAAAGAGCAATCTTAGCAGTGTGCCCATACAGCTCAATAAAAGCATTCCTGTTCTTTGGCTCAGCCACCACTGGTGCATTTCATTGCAGCATCAGGACTGGAGCAAAAGCTGTGGGAGTATGCCAGGGATAACCTGCAGCAAGCTGAGGGAAAGTTCACACTGCTGGGATCAGGCACTGATGGAGCTCATGCAGGAAAATTCACATTGTCCTGCCCTATCAAGGGAGAGGACTCCACACTTTGCTCCCTCGTTTTTGTCCAGTGCTTCATCCTGGCAGCTTATTTTCTGCTTTTTACCCTTTGGGCAGGGCCATCACAGTAGTCTTTAAGATCCCTCTGGTATAAAAATCCCAAATCTAGAGATTGACTGAATGGCTTTCACCTCGAGGGCTTTTTATTAATGCCTGATATAAAAGTCCCACAATATTCGTGCTTTGAGATGAATCTCAAAAGGAATGGAAAAGGCAGCTCATGCTGGATCTCTTTAAGGAAATTTCCTTGCAGTGGCAACGCTTAAATTTATCCCAGAAAAAGTCCTTCTGTGCCACCTAGTGGAGTCACAGTTAGTGACATAATTAACATTTCATTTCCAAACCACGAAGTTCAAATGCTGTCCAAGGTGTTTGCTTATCACACATTTGTGTTTCAGTGCTCAGGACAGGACAAGAATCTCAGCCAGGTGGGACCTCAGGAAAAGCTTTTCTCGAGGGTTCTGGAATACTCTGTGCCCAGAAGATGCTGTCCTGGTCTTTGGAGAGCCTGCCCAAGGGAAGGGTAGATAAACCAGCCCAAATACTACTTTGCATCCCAGCAAGAGCCCTCCTAAGCATGTCCTGCTGGGTCGTTTTAAAGGTATGCTGTGGAAAATGACTCCAAATGAAAATATATATATATATATATATTTAATTTGAAATCTGCATTCACTTGCTTTTAATAAGAGCAGTGAACTTTCCCTTACATGGCAGGGTTTAGTGGTTGCTGTGAAACTCCTGCCAGCCAGACTGTGCAATGACTTGAGGTTTCCTTCTCCAGTGCTACAGCAGCCCTACAACACCCAGCCAAAATGTGATGTAGTTTTACTCCTGCACAAGGAAACCCACAGCCTTTCAGCCAGATGGCAGCTAAAAGGAGAGCTGGAGTGAAAATAAGCTAATTTGGGACTGTGCAATGCATAAAGAATCAAGGCATGCCCCTGAAATGTGAAACTCCTGTGCCTGTCCTCAGTGACCAGACCCCACTAGATGGCAATCCAAGCCTTGGCTCTGCCCCTGCAGCTCCTCTGCTACTCTGGAAGTTATATTCCTTGCCTGCTTTAAAAATTAAGAGGCCCAGGGTCTTCATACAAGTATCTTTCTTCTTTTTATCTCCTTTGTCTCTCTTCCTTAATAGTTTAGCTTTTAAAATATGTAGTAACTGATTTTCTTTATTTTTTTTTTAAATCAGCTGTTCTTTGTGTGGTGTAATGGTTAAGTGGAGCTTAAATTTTTTCTGGTGTAATACACTGCTTTACAGAATAAATATTTTGAACCCAGGCAGAGTCAGTAACACAAACATTTGGCAATTTATGGCCTGTAAGGAGTTGGCTTCAGGCCTACAGAAGAGGGAATTCAGTCAAACATCCATAGATACGTCACAGAAAGTAGCTTTGACTGTTTCAACACTAGTCAAACCCCTGGTCTCTCACTGCTAAAAAAAGCCTTTAACTCATCCTCCTCTGCCCTAAGTCAAAAAAGACATTTCATGGGAAGTTAAATGAGGACCTAAGCCAAAAGGATATTCTTTCTTCTGAAAAAATCCTAAACTTTCAGTTTGCAGCAACAGAAGGCATATATATATAGATATATATGTGTGTGTGTGTGTATGTGTATATGTATATATATATTACAAAGCTTCATATAATGCAATTCTTCTGTATTAAAGCTATGGAAGAACAGAGGGATTGCTTTCAGTCTGTCCTCTGGTTCTCAGGGTACAGCTGAAAAATAGCTTTATTATTATTTGTTTTGCAAGGATTCCATTTCAAAGTAGTTGGCTTTGACTCCTATGCAGACATCATTAAACAAGAGTTTTGCAAATTAATGAGGGCCATCCATGGAAATGGTTAGTTCATGGAAAAACAGAATAAAAAAGCTGTACTGCATCATGGGGTTGACAGAAGCAGAAAGGGACATTGGGTAGTTTGCGATATTCAAAGGTCACACAAAGCTTTAAACTGCAGGGTGAGCACTCATTTTATACAAAACTTCATATTCACCAGCCTCCCTGGATAGAAATATATTCCAATGCACACACCAGTGCTTTAATCCCTCACAAGCTCCCCTCCAGCTTTGTTTGTGCTCTCCATCACCTCCCCAGCACTGGCACAGGTTCCCCAGAGAAGCTGTGGATTACCCATCCCCGGCAGTGGCCAAGGCCAGGTTGGATGTGGCTCTGAGCAGCCTGGTCTGCTGGAAGGTGTCCCTGCCCTTGGCGGGGGGGGTTGGAACAGGATGATCTTTTTTGTCCCTTCCTACCCAAACTACTCTGTGATTCTGTGACACATAGAGCCAAGCAAGCTCAGCCCTGCTTAGGAGCGCTGCTCCAGTCACATCCTGAATCCAGCACAAGCTAAACTGCATTTAAACCAGGGCTGCTGCAGCTCCATCCTGCTGAAACAAATGTTCAAACACTGATAAGTTCCATTTGAGTGAAAATGAACAGTCACAGTAAACTCGCTTCCAACTTCCAAAAGCAAAAATTTCCTCTAATTTCTTTTCAAGCAGCAAATCCTTCTCCCCCCCAGCTGAGTACAAACAAACATCTGGAACTGGTGTGCTTTAGGTTTTGTTTATGCATATTTAATAGATGGCCAGAGGGTTAGAAACTGCCAAATAATTCTGCTCTTAGTAGTTTACATTAACTAATTTCCATGGGATTGGGGATTCCTTTGCCAAGTTTCAGATACAAGCAGAGCTTTTGTGGTTGAGTTGTGGCTCCTGGAAGGAACAGCCAATAACTGGAAAGGCCAGACACGCATCCCTAATTCATCTTCATCCCCAGAGTGTTTCTGCACTAGGTGAAGCTGTAACATTTAACCCTGCATGAATTGTTCTGAGTAAAAACTGGCAAACAGCTTAAGCCACTGCTGGTTCCAGAGCCACCTTTGGGGAGAAGATGCAGATGTGACCTCAACAGGGCTTTTCTCTTGGGTGACTAATTTTACACATTTTTAAACTTCTACTTGAGTATTTATAGGGACAACTACTATCACTGTTGCTACCAAAAATCAGTTTACTTGGTCAGATCCTTAAAACTATTAATCTCTCAAAGCATGGGCTTCCAAACCTGTATTTGAGCAGCAAAGCAGACAGGATTCATGGAAATACTGCAAGTCCACAACTGCTTGTGGGGTTAAACCTTCCACTGTAATAAACATTTGTCTGCAATTCTTTCCATATGCTGGGAAGAGAAATAGTTTTGAATTAGAAGCTTAAAGTAGGTAATGACCACTGGATCTTAATCTTGGGGGAAAAATATGTATTAGGAAAACCCCCAACTGCTGTGCTGAACCATGAGGAAAAGAGGAGTGTGTATTTTCCTTTCAGCAGCCTGCTGTTATTGTCAACTTATTCAGGAGGAGATAAGCTTTCCACAGCATTGATGAGCAGGAATTCTCATTTTAAATGAGTTCAACAATTGTGAGAAAATAGCCAATCTGATATAACTACTCAACATAGTGCCGTGGGTCCACAGTTCACTGAAATTCTACCTGAAAAGCATGAGTTCTGTGTATTATCCTACCTGGTTAAGCATCAGGTACAGACTCCTACTTGCGTTTTCTACCACAGTTTGCAAAGTGGCTCGTTTCTGTTAAAAAATGTCCTTAATGTTACATTTTTCAGTCTTCACCATGGCTGCTGTAGGTATATTGAGAGTGAAAATTGTTATTTGAGTCTCCTATGGGTTATGATAGATGGTATTGAAAGGGGAAGAAATATGAAAGGAAAACAATGCCATTGTTTCCTTAATAGATTCTTATTCTTTACAACATCCAGGAAGCTTCTAAGCTTGCATTATTAATGTGCACTTATCTTTTATGCAGAACAATACTGGAAGAGATTTACAGTAATTGTCAAGGTAAAACAAGGAAATTGAAACTGGGGCAGTAGCTAGTTTTGTGCATTTTTCAGTTAAGCTTTTAAAGAAGTTAGAAGGGGAAAAAAAAGCTTGTTCACTACAGATTCTCAGTAAGTCAAGCAGAAAATTATAATCTGAAGAAAAATAGCTTTTAAAGAAAGCACAGACTTGCAGCATTTTCTTACAATTACTGAAAGATTTCTGCATCTCGCAGCAGTTCAACACCACTGAACAGCAAGTGTAGGCTTGGTATAAACACATAAATCAAAAACTGATTTTTTATTCTGAGCCTAATGTTTCAGGGGAAAAAAAAAATAATCAGAAGAACACGGTTGCTGTTTTGTAACAGGCAGACTCATGGTCTTAACTCCAGACCTTCTCTTGGGACCAGCAGTGAGATTTTTCCCCATAAAATGGCAGAGTCCAGGGAACATCTTGAGGAAACAATGGATTCACAGAGGTAAGATATTATACTTTTCACAGACCAAGCCACTGCATTCTGAATAAAAACTTTCCCCCATAATGTCTTTGTCACAGAGGATGACAAACGCTGCAGCACCTTGCATAGCTCTGATGGAGCTTTACACCATCTGTGTAAAGTCCTAAGCCTCTGGATCCTAGTAAACTGTTCAAATTCCACATAAATATTTTCACCTCACCTTTAAGTCTTTGTGCCAAAAAAGCAACCACTGGTATAACCCAAGGGTGTTGTTCCCTTGACTTGATCACCCTACAACAAGCTCTGCTTCCTCAGCCTTTATCTCCTTCCACTCTTTATGGAATAATTATGTCTTTCCCAAGTTATTGCTCCTCTTAACCATAACAATCTGCCTTGGTAAGCCTCTCCAGCTTCCCTGATGATCCTCATGGCTTTTTTTCCAAATTCCATTCAGGATATCTGGTTCTTCTGTGCAAAAAATGGCTTTTGAGGGGGTATAATTTAAAGCAGTTTAGGGAAAAGTTCTCAATTGTTCCTTGGATAAACACTAAATAACAGCTTCTCACATTCTGTATTTTGGGGAAAGAGTTTACCAAAAATATCAACCTCAAAATATTTCAGACTGAACATGGGTGAAATACACTGGAAGAACACTGGATTATAATCAGTATTAGCCTCTTGTCCACCCCAAGGCTCATGCAAATCCAGCTAAAGACAATGGAAGCAAAGCTGCTAACCATATTAAAGTATTTTGACCAACTTCAATGAGTGGAGCTCGAGGCTACAATTGCGTTTTATAAAATATTATGACAAAATTAAAGCTGCTTTAATTTAATAAAGCAGCAACGTGCCTGGCTATTGTGTTGTTTAAGTATTGACTTGACCACAAGGGAATTTCTGAAAAGAGTTCTAAGGATAAATGGAGAAAAACCATTTCCCAAAAAGGCAGGAAAAAAAAAAAAGTCTTGAAACATGGCAAAGGAGAGGTGTTATGGAACCTTTAATTAGAACTTCCCCCACCCCAGGAAATTCAGATGTGCCTGCAACTACAGCACCTGCAACCAAAATTAGCAGATAATTTAACAGAGCTAAAATATTCTGCTTAGCTGATGACTGTCATTTAGTCAACATAAACAGCATGATTTGTTGTTTTCTTTCTATTAAGGTATCTTCTGATCTTATAAATAAGTTTGTTTTCTTTCTTTTGCTTAAGTCTTGAAAACTCGTAATCACTAAAGTGGGAAATGATGTTGGAATTTGTGTAGGTGCTGAGAGTGCACAGAGGGAACAGCCTTGGTAGGGATATTTGTGGTAGTCAGTTGTGCCATTTGTTACTAGGTCAAGTCACAGCACATGGTTATTTTCCTTATTTCCCTGCAGCAGCCTCTGCCAGAAAACTGCAAGCAGAAATCATGGTTCTTCATTACAGATCTGAAGAAAAAGCCACTAATTGAACTCAAATGCAGTGTTAATAATCCATATATGACTGTGAGACAAATGTCCAGCTCCCGGGTCCAGCTTGCTATCAGTGTTTTCAGACAGAAATAATTTGTTCTCATTTGTTGTGCTGAACCAGACCACCCCCTGTACCCTTAAATTCCCTAAGTACCAGAGGAAAAGCATTAAGGATTTTTCCTATGCCTATCTACAGCCATTGCACCAACTCATGGGAAGTTTTTGACTTCTGACCTCCAGAGAAAGCACAGCTTTCACTGGATGTATAGGCAGGCAAAAAAATATCAATTTAAAATGTACTATTCAGAAGGAAGGAGCTGCAGAGTCCATGTGTCATCTCCCAAGACTGAGCAGTAGGATCAGTGCTATTCATAGAATCAATAATTAAAGTTGGAAAAGACCTCTAGGATTGAGCCCAATCATTAACCCAGCACTGCCAGGTCCACCTCAAAACCATGGAGACAGAGGATTTATTCCGTGCCAAGGCATGGTTGGATTCCCTGTTAAGGGGATCTTTAAGCATCAATTAGACAACAGAGTTTGTGTGTGGGAATGGATTTCCTCCCAAGTGAAAGCATGAAAAAAAAGCAGGGCATGTCTCCATAAAATATCTGTGAACTTCATTTCAGTAAACAAGTGGCAGGGGCCAGAAGGCTCCAACTGGAGAGGCAGAGCAGCACAAAGAATGTGTGGTTACCACAAAAGTACACTATCTTAAACAAATCCCAGAAAGAGAACCTTCCTGGTCCTGAAAAGCATGAATTCTCAGTGGCTATTTTTAAACAGATAAAAACACATGTATCTGGGAGGCTGCCAGCTGCTGGCTCAGCATTTGTTCCACGCTGCTGTTGGCAGCAGCAGCAGAGCCATGATAAGGCAAAGCAAACTCAGATATCATTTCCCAATTCACCATTTAAGAACTTAATGGAATTAAAGAAGAGGGAGAGGGGTCTGTGGACACTTCCAGCCCCTGCAGTACCCCGAGATGTTACTGAGCAAGATCTCATTTGCCTTTGAGCACATCAAACAGGCACACTGGCACAATCCAGCAATTTGTATTTTAACGTCTGTCAACCATTCCCAGGAAATTTTTCCACCTTTATTCTTCAGTGCTTAGTACACATCTATCAAAGGAGGCCAGTAAATAATACCTCAGGCAGAGTTTTTACTGTAATTTCTTCATTTTCTAGCAGTCCACATTTATCTGGACACACAAAGGAATTATTTTCTCTCTCCCAATTAACAGAGCAGGAGTTCAAAAGCCTCCACGACTGCTTTAACACAGAGAATTCCTTAATCCATAAAAATTAATGGAGATTATGTTAAAGAGACTTAGATATTTAAATCCTTCTCCACATTAGTCACTCTCTTTTATGTGCAGGTAACTGCAGCTGAAGTCCTCAGGAGCCCTGTGTGTGGCAGAAGGAACTAATCTCTCCAAATGAGAAACGTGAGTTTTTGCCAGTTCCCCCCTAACAGCAGAAGGTGGCAGCTTCTGAGGTCTGACTTTCCCCCCACTGAAACTCTTATGACTTATGTTAAAGTCTTAATTGACTCCAAAAGTCCGAAATGAAGCCATTTATTATTGCTGTGGTTGGTTGTCCCAGTTACAAATAATTTTGTTGTGCAATTAAGTAGAACCAAGCACCAAGAGAGAAGGTCTAAATTTCCATTTTCCTTTAAATCTGAAATGTAAATTCATCGTCTTATACCAGACCCAAAGTATCCAAACAAAAACTTTACACTGCTCTTTTTATGGCTGCACAGTCTTCACATGCTCCTATTAATTGTAGTTACATTAAAAGGTTTTGAACTGATTTTCTCTCAACATCATCACTTTAAATAGACATATCCTCAGAAACAGAGGAGATTTTTAGAACAGAGTAATTATCTTGATGATAAAAAGTTGCATTTCAAAGAATTGCTAGAGGGTATTTACTGACTATATCTGTCAAAGACAAAAGTTACAAAAGGGGGATTTTTTATTTTCCACTCTCCCTTCACTTCTTTTCTTCCTGGCCCCTGAGTGCATCTCCCAAATATTTTTTTTCCTCTTAAACCCAGAGGCTCTTTGTGAAAGCAACAAAGGGGCAGATTTCCCATATTTTGGATGATGAGGAACTACATGTGCTCAGGTTGGTTCATGCCCCAAATTCACATCTCAGTTCAGGGCTGGGATTGACTTTGAGCTGTTCAGATGATACCAGCAGGAACCACAGCCTCAAAAATGTTCCCACAGCTTCAGAGACAACGTTCACTTTTCCACACTGCCTTCCATGGGATGCTTTCCCCCTTGTGCTTGTGGATGAAGAGATTCAGCCTTTTTCTCCTTGTGCCCTTCTGAGGGGAGGAAGCCACCAGCTGCTGCTACACCCAGTGAGAGTGTGCAAGTTATATATAATGATTTATTTTTCAAAGAATCATTTAAGTTGGAGAAGGCCCCTAATTGGTAATAGGAAAAGGGGGAATGGCCTTAAACTGAAAGAGAGTATGTTTGGGTAGGATATAAACCTCAAAGAACAGCAAGAGCAGCACACTGAGGGCTGTAGCTTGCAGAATAATTTGGGTTGGAAGGAACATTAAGTATCATCTCATTCCAATCCCCTGCCATGGACAGGAACCCTTTCCACACTATCAGTTGCTCCATCCAACCTGGCCTTGGACACTTCCAGGGCTGGGGCATCTACAGCTTCTCTGGGCACCCTGTGCCAGGGGCTCACCACCCTGACAGCAAAGAGCTTCTTCCAGACATTTGATCTCAATCTCTCCTCTTTTAGCTTCAAACCATTGGCAGGTTCATCTCATCATCAACCCAGCAGTTTTTCCTTGCACTCATTAATTATCTGCAGTGGCTTTTTGGGGAGAAGAGCAACCTACAGAAAACCTATCCTCCTTACACCTCCTGATGGTGACTTTTCCCTGGCCAGAAGAAAAGGACACCATTTAACACTCACACCCCACGTTCCATACATCCTATTTCACTTCCAGTGCTGCCCCTAAGCACCTCAGGAGAGATGCTTGTGGAGCCTCCCACGACACAACCTGTATCACGTTCATATAAAACCTGAACACAGGCACTTTTTCCCTCCCTTCTTGGAGGGTTTTGTAGCAGCAAGGCTCATTGCATGGCCCCTCCAAGCTCCATGCAGCCTCCAGGGCTGGCTCCGTCTTCCCCATTGCCACTAGGGGTCAGCCGGAGCCCGGAGCATCCCTCTGCGCACGGAGAGAGGGTGGGATGGAGGGGATGGAGGGGCGGTTCTGATCTCTCGGGCTGCTCTGTTCCAAAATTAGCATCAGGCCAGGCAGCTGTGAAAGCCAGCCTTCAAAACAGCTTAATTTAAGTTGCTGCCTTCAAAGGAAAGCAAGAACCAGGAAAAGAAATGCAGTGAGGTGAAGACAGCAAGTGAACCCTTTGGTGCCTCAGAGGGACTTTCTGCTGCAGCCTTGCAGCACAAATTCAGGTACTTGGATATGCTATTTGGGCAGAATTTAATCACAAACACACAGCAACCTTTTCCAGAAGATTGAACTAATCCATCCATAAAAATCTGGACTGAAGCCTTAGAGGCTCGAGACCTACTCTAAATAAATATTGACAATTATTTCATAAAATCATAGAACACTTTGGGTTGGAAGGGACCTTAAAGATCATCTGGTTCCAACCCTCATGTCATGGGCACGGAAGCCTCCCACCAGACCAGGTTGCTCAAAGCCCTGCAAAACTCATCCCTACTTAGAAAACTGGAATTACACTCCCACACAGCAGTTTCACTTCCTTGCAGGAATCCAGAGCAGCCCACTGCTCTGTTAGTAAGTCAATAATATATCAGTGATGTATTTAAAACAACATAAGAAAGCAGGTTTTAGCCTCTGACATATCGTTAAAATGGACATTACACAGCAGATATGCAGCACACAGGACTCGTGGGAAAGTTCACTGAAACATTTTCAGAGCATTTTCAGCAAGCTAAGGGTCTTTTCTGTGAATTTTATGCTTACAAATTGATGTTCCTTTGGTGAAACAGTCTGATATAATATAATTTTGGAGGTACTTCATTCCTCCTACACAGTTCAATAAATCCTTATTAAATTTTATATTGTTTTCCAACATTTGGGAAAGGATTATGCTAGAAACTACAAAGTTGTATGAAGAATAGCTTTTTGGTTTTTTTATTGGATTCTGCTGGAAGCTTTGCAGACAAACTCAGGCAGCCTGCTGAAAATAACATCTAATTCTTGTGAAAAATAGAAGTGAAGAACAAAAAACCAGTAGCCCTTTTGGTAAAGACAGCCTTCAGTCCCTGAAAGCCTCAAGATGCCATTTGGTTTCCTTCTTTAAAAAAAAAAATTAAAAAATTGAACTTCCTACTTTAACTATCAGACAGCTTCCTGACTTTTTCAGAATTAGTTTAATGACCAGAAAACAGCAAAAATTCAGACAAGGACTTTCCAGCAGTGAGACTGGAACGGTTTGAAGGTCTGATAGGGGGTCACCTGTATTTTTCAACTTTGTACCAGAAAACCAAAGGTTAAAATGTGAATTCTTAAAGAGAAATAAATCAAACTTGTATGAAAAGCCAAAAATAAAAGCTGTTTTTTTTAGCTCTGGTGATCACAGAGTCTGTGAGTGGGAATTCATGGAGCAGAGCCTGGTTTCTGGAAAGCAAGTGGCTTATTAGCAGTGCCTGCCTTGCAATTGCTAGTAAAGCAGTGAGCTACTTAGCTGCATAGACCAGGAGTGAGAGAAAGAGCAGGAGGGCATGATTCTCCATCTAATCAAGTGCTTTTCAGCCTCTTTCAGACGTGCAGAAGCAGCAGAGTTGGGACTGGGGATCGACAGATGCTGGGGCTGCATTGATCACAGATTCAAAACTGAGCAGCCAAAGAATGGCTTCAAACAAGGACGACTCCAGGGCTGTGGGGGCTCAGGCAGAAACCTAATCAAGCCATTTAATGAGCTACATGGCAGACAGCTTGCCTGCATGGCAAACACCTTCCTGGGCTCTCTCAAAGCCAGCCCACCACTCCCACCAGAGGAAAGCGTTCAGCTCTCTGGTCCCACGCTTGTGGAACAGCACAGAAACAGAGGATCTGGTAGGACAAGCTGCTTCCTCTGCCTTTTGTAAAGCAGAAGTCTCTATTGTAGCTCATTAAGATCTGTAATAGCCCTACAAGCTTGTATACACCAGGCATTTCATGAATAGCAAGTTTTTGGCAGCTGACCAATCATCTGAATATTTCAAGGCTTGGCAATATTTCAGTCTCCATAGCAAAGGAGGTCATTTTCCTTCTATTCCCTGGAGTGGTAGCTAACAGTTCAGTCAAATTCCTTCAAGTGACCTTTCCATGTATTTAAAATATTTCTTTTAAATAACTTGCCATTCTGTCCCAGCTTGTTGCAGCAGTTACAGCTGCAAACCCCCAAACCTAGGATAAGGTTCTGATTTTGTGTCATATCATTACCAAGTCCTCCCCTGGCAGACGCTGATTAGAAATGACCAATTAACAGCCCTCCAGTCTGTGGAACAAGCCTAATTAGCCAGACTGAGGAGTGCCTGGGAAACTAATGACTTTTCCCCTATTTGCACAGGAGAGGATGCCCAGTCAGCACAGCTTGGCAAGGCTTGGGGGGCTGCCAAAACCAAGAGAATTACCTGCAGGGCAGAGTGGAAGGATGATGCCCAATGAAAAGGGCCTTCAGGATGAGAAACTGTCCCAGGCTGGTGCAGCATCTCTCTTGGTAGGGGCAGTCCAGCATGGCTTCACTCCACACCAAGGCAGCCAGACCCTCTGGAAGGGAAAGCTCCTGGCCTGCAGAGCTTGATCCACACTTGGTCCCAATGATGCTGAAATACAAACAATTCCCAGATGAGGCTTCCAGGAGGACAACAATAGGGTCAAGAAGGGGACGTTTTCAGGCAAAAATATTTTGGCTGGGTGTGAGGACCCCTACTATGTATGATTTGTTCTTTTTTTCCTTTAGTTGCAAGTCCAGCTTGGCTACACGGGATCAGGCTGCTTTCCACTTGAATGACCTCGCAGTTTTGCAATAAGAAAGTCCTTTTTAGTTTCTATGAAACTGCAGGGCTGACCAAAATAATTTTTCTATTGTTAAAACTACTAAAATAGGAGTTTGAACTGGCTTTGCTGACTTATGAAATTATTTTTTTCCCCACAGTAATAAGAAAAACTGTCACTTAAGACTGGAAATTCCCACAGTTGCTAAACAGAAAAAGCAGAGGAAAATCTTTTTAATGTCATGCTTTGTGCAAAAATATTTAACAATTAACAGTCTCAAATTTCTTGTGCATTTCTCTAAATATTGCAGTTGTTTTGTGAAGACCACTGTGAACACAGCTGTGCCAAACCAGCATACAGTTGAGGCCATTGTTGGTATTTTGGCAAAACTCTCCTCGAGAAAAGCATGAAAGCCAGCTGGGTTGGAAATTGCAGATTCCAGCTTTAAAGATTTGAGAGATGGAGCATGCAAAAATAAAGAGGGGTTATTCTGCCATATTTACCCACACCAGGAATAGCCCTTTGAGACCCACTTGCAGCAGGGGATATATTCAGGCTGCAGGGCAGATAGGCTCCATGAAGAGAGGGGAAAAAAAGCCATTGCTGTTGAGGAGACAGCTCAACAGCACTGGAATGCGGTCTGGGAATACATTAAAACTCCCTCCCAAGTTTTAGACGTATCCATCAACCCCAATAAGTCCATTAATAGAGAAGGCTCAACTAGTAAGAAAAGATCTGACATGGAACATATTGTGCCATCTCATGCTGCATTATACTCTGCAAATGGGCTGTGGGTTTCAGTGGCTGTGTCCTGCAGCTGTGAGTAGAATCAAAATATCCTTTGTAGCTAGAGAGATCCAAGCCAAACCTACCAACCCACCAGCATGCAAGCCCAGCCAAAATTCTCTACATAAAGTTTGCTTCATGTGCTGGTCCAATGGCTGTGTCATCACATTCACAGTTCACAGGTGTTCAAAGCACCTTGAGGAGCACGATTCAGAGAACTCTGCCTCCTGTGGACACAAAAAACCACCCACTGAGGTTGTGGTGTCACAAGGAGCCCCACAGGCAGGGTCACCAGCAGGTGTGTGCAGTGATGGGACAGAAACAAAACAGCCCCACAGGATCTGTCCACTGCCTGTGTACAGTCTGTGTAATGCCTTCACTGGAAATAATGCCATGGCAGCAAAGTTTAGCTTGCACACTGCAGTAATTTTTTTGGTATTTCTGTCACCAGCATCAATGGAAAGAGCAGAGATTCCTCTGTCCCGTTGAACAGCAGCAGTGAAATAAAGGGTTTAAAATGAAGGGTTTAGTGTGGTGAAATAAAGGGTTTAAAATGCTTAATTTGGATGGGTGTTAGTTTTCTCCTAGTGCCATGCTATCAGATGTCCCCACTGAGGACCCCATTTCAGCCTCACTGAAGGTGTTGTTCCTGCTGCAGAATTCCTTGGAATGTTCCTCATGGCTTCTCCTTCCAGCTGCCAACATGAATCAGGCAAGCACAGTTGGTGTGCTGCAGTGCCACGGGAGGCCTGCAGGGATTTTGTGACCCCGGAGTGAGTGACACACACACATCACACGGGGAGCCAGTGGATTGCAGGCAGTGCCAGCAGGATTTGTGGCTGGCAGAGATTTCTCAGTACATAAGATGGAACTCACCAGCTAGACCTGACAAAAGCCAGTCCTCACAAGCAAGGCGACAGTGATGCCAACATTCAAAGTGGTAGGGAGTGCACACTCTTTTTTTTTTGGTGGTGGAGGCCAAGCAAACATGATACAGTTTGTGTTTAGGGAAGCATATATTCTGCTGTGATGTTTGATCTGGCAAGAAACCACGGTTCCTTCCTGCAAGCTGGCAAAGCACTAAACACAGGGAGTGCCATGCACAGACAGTCTCAATTAAGCTATCTTTTCTGAGCTATAAAACAGCACTGGGCACATAAAACAACAGAAAACACATTTGTTTCCTCTCCATCTGCACAAGATATACAGTGATTCAGTTTTACTCAATTGGCAACACCAGAGGGGAAAAAAACCCTTGCATTTAATACATCTTACTCTGTACTGGCTACTGGCTGTTTCTAAACTTTAAAGGAACTAAAGGTGCCTTTAGTGGAACTGAAATCTGGAGCTAAAGACCATTAACCATGGTCTGGACTACACTAAAGAGGGCACTATTGAAACAGGTTGCTCAGCAATTGGAAAATAAAAAAAATCCTTGCACAAACCAAGGAAAAAAAAAAAAAAAAACCAAAACCAAAACCAAACTAATTGAAATCATCAAAAAAAACCCCAATCACATCCCTACTACTTTAATTCCTAGTCATGAAATTCAGTTAGGCAACATATTTTTAGAGCAGAAGTAAAATCTCCTTAATAACCTTTAAAAACCTGACATTTTCTTAAAAGCCATGCGTATAAATTAAGCAATAGGTTAATTAAAATCATAGTATTCATGACAAGTTATTTGACAAGTTGATGCAGTTGATTGCAATCATGGCCATGACCTTGGGTTATACACATGAAAAATCTCAGGCTGCTGCAAGACTGAGAGAAATGCAGGCTATTTCGCAGCAAAAATCTTATTTTGCATTTGGGTTCCCTAAATCACCAGCTCCACCAGCCCAGGTAAGAATCTAAATTCTGTTGGCTAAGCAGGGAGTGCAGGAAAGTTGGGCTGGGAGACCTTTTGTGGCCAACTCCCTCTTTCCACTGTGCTATGTCTTACTGTTGCTATAAAGCAAAGAGAAAGCCTTGGATTGTAAAATAATCTACTAAGAACAAATTGAGGTCTCTCTTTTTTGTTGTTTTTTTCCTTCCCCATAACTACAGTCTGCATGATTAGTACCACTCAACCATAAGGGGAAAATAATCATATTCAAATTTGGCCTTTGATCAGCTGCGTTTCTCCTCTGCACAAGAAAAGTTCAGTCTGGGTTTGGCTGGTGCCTTTGAGATAAACAGAAAATTATCCTGCAGTTTTTCTGGCAAGTTGGTGAGGAAAGAAGCCAATACTCAGCTAAAATTAAACATGAAATTAAATAGGGTTGCTTCACCATTTAGCCTCCTCTGGATTTTTAAGCTGTATAACTGGGGATTCCAAATCTCTTGCTTCACACACCAAGGAAACTCCCCAGCCTGACCATTCACAAGACTCTCTTGTGTTTTTGGGAACCTCTTCCTTAAAAATAGACAACTTTGGCTGCATCTGTGCTAATGTGAGCCTGAGGACTTGCCCAGTGTGGGTATCCCATCTGCATCCCATGCACATAAACCTCTTGGACCTCTCTAGCCTGGCCTAGGGGCAGCTGCAGTGGGGCCATGAGATACACGTGGAACCCACAGAAGATGTTGCAAAGTTGTCCTTGAGCTGAGTCTCTATACATTATATATTCTCTCTGCATTACAGAGAATGTGTATGTCTATCACAGAAGCTGTGTGAGCCCTCTATGAACTGTTTCCATGACTAATCATTCCAAATAATTGCAGGACATTATACACAGATTGTCTCCTTGTTTATGGCAGCATTAGCTCTCTATCCCCTTAGACCATAATCCAGTGCTCAAAGCTCCTCTCACAGACCCTTTGGAGTGGTGCTGGTCTCAGATTAGTAAATTCTAGGTGACCTGTGGTAGTATCCAAATGACTCATGTTGCATGAAATACTGACCTTGGCCAAAGCTGAGATAGAAATATTCCATTTTAAAAACTGGCAGAAGCTGCTTGGACCCAGTGGGATACAATTTCCCTAACTACTAACCTGAAAAACAGATTACCTAGACAAATGGCTGTTAATAAACTCAGGGAAGCTTTTTGCTGACAATAACTTACCTAAATTAAGACAATTTGGCAGTGGAGGAGGAAATAATCAGCACAGAAAGAGCAAAAAGCTCAAGTCCAAGGTTCAGTCAGAGACAGCATCGGAGCAATATCTATATCTTCAAACAGCTGACAGAAATAAAACAGCAAGTAATTGTGACATACAGCTGACAAAGTCAAACAGATGTCTTCAAGACCAGATAAAACCATCTAGATTACAATCCACATGAAAACTACTATATCTGTTACTAAACCATAGAATGGATACATCTGCCTGGGGGAAAAAAATAAAAATCCATAGTGCAGTTACAACATTCCTTCCTTTTGTCTTATTTACCTAATCTGGGTGGGAGAAAAAAACCCCAAAATGCTATTTTACAATTGAGACTGTCATGTGGACATGGTAAAGAAAGCCACTTGTGCACTTTGGGCAGAATTGATCAGAGTAGAAACACAAAGCTTGGTGAAAGGCACTTGTCAAAAAATACAGAACATGAATTATTTTCACAGAAATACACAGCAATTTAAAAAGTCCAATAGTCAGGATATACATGCATGCCTAAAAGACAAGTCCCAAAGCAGTGTTCTGAATTATGTATTACTCCATTTTATCTATTATAAAGTCATAGTTTTGGAAACATGAGCCCTTTCACATTCCTCTTCCCCATAAATGACACCTGAAACAAATCAAGTCACTTCTGAGCACACATGTGTGGTAACAACACGCAACACAGCAGCCAAGAGTGGAACAGGTGATTTGGCTTCCCAGTATTCCCAGCTGCTCAGTGGCAGCAAGCCATCCTTAAAATGGCATATTTTGGCAAGGATACCACAACAGTGGACCTTCTTTTACTTGATAAACAGCACCATATTCCCCTTGGATACACAAAGTCCCTGTGACACGATGAGGCGACGATACCTGACTTTATCAAACACTAGAAGTTTTGCAGAACTTTTTATTTGAGAAAAGCATTTCTTGCCCCATTGGACAGATGGACTGGAAAGGGCAGGGTGAAGAATAAACACTGAATATTTGACCACTTATCAGTAAAGACAACCTGTTCTGGCCAAACCTGGCCTCAGTCACTCATTTCTCTGGAGTTTGGCAGAAGAGGAGCCATGGCATTCAATTTAGGTGCTTGTGTCAGACAGCCTCAGTGTGCCCTTCAATTCCATTTCATTATTTAGAGTTGAGACAGACCAAGTCTTCCATTCTCAAGCTGAGACTAACCATGTGTGCTGAGCAACACCCTGCTGTTTCCTTGCAAACCCATTTCTAAAGTTTCCTTTTCCAGGCTAAGGGAGAAAAGAGGAGTAAAGCAGTTATATATATTTTTTTAAGGATAAGCTGTTGAAATCCCCTCAGTCCCAGGCTGTTTCCTCACAGCAAGGACACACCAGCATTGAGGAAGTCAGCAGAAACCCTGTCCTTGCATTCCTGGTAACAAATGACATTTTTGGGGTGCCTGGTGGCAATTAACATCGAATTCTTTGCACAGAGCCAGCAGGACACAGACAAACACTGTTTTGTCCTCCTTTCTGAGTAACTCAAGTGTCTTCTCCTGGTACAGTACTTGAATTCATTATGGTGGCCAATGCACTTTGAGCATTAATAATGACATTTCTACTCTCAGTTCCTCCATAGTGGGTAAATTACCTTTAGGAAGGGGAACAGAAAGGATATATGACTCCACCAGGGTGACATAAAATGTCCACAGGGAGAAGTTAAATGCATCCAGAGTCCCATGCCCCTTAAACCCCAGATAGGCTCTCCCTTTTATATACTGAAGACACTCCATAAGCAATAGGAAAGTGTTTCTCCTTCTATACTGGATTTTATCAGCTGCTTAATATATTGATGTTAAAATGGAAAATAACGAGCTTCTCCTTTATTAATTCCTCTTTTTACAGTGCTGAATCCTCAGCTGAATACTAATTAATCTTTTTTTCCTTACTGTCCTTAGTTTTTATGGCCACCATGCATATTTAGCTGCTCTTGGGATAAGGTTATTTCCATGAGCCCATCCCCTCCCTCTCAGGTATTTATTAGAGCATCAATCACGGCAGTATCTGGGCACCAAGTGTCACCTGGCTAATGGTCTGTGGCTTTCAGACACCATAACAGCTTTGAGACACACACCAGCATATCAGTCCTGTCACCCAGGGATGCAGAGTATTTAAATCACGGCACCCATGCCACCCTCACAAGCAGCTTCTGCACAGGGGGAAGGAAATTTGTGCCAGGCCTCCTCATCCCTCAGCCTGAGAGCTTCTCAGGGGAAAGCCATCTCTTCACAGAGTACAAATAAATTACCAAAGCAAGTGTTTCCCCCAGTTTTGTTGCTAAATGTGTTAAATGGGGCAAGAGTTGCTCTCACCTTTCCCCCCTGAAGGCGAGCAGGGATAGCCAACACACACAGCAGGGACAAAACACCTGGATCTGCAGCATCCCTATTTCAGCTCCTGGTGGTGCCCCCAGGATGGCTCAGCAGCACTCCTGCTCTCCAAAACCAACCTGGCTCATCCAATAGCTCAACAACAAAATCTAGGGTGCACTTCCATAAGTGCCCTCTGCCTTCCAGAGGCTGCGCCCATCCCTCCTCCCCCTTCCCAGCCAGGCAGTTATTTGGTATTCAGGGCCTTTTGTCTCCCCGCTCAAGTCAGCTCACATAATTGATAGTGGAGCAATTTCCAACTTAAACTCCAGCTATTAACATACAAAAAAGCAGAACACATTTGGAGTGCTTCGCTGTTGAAGGGAAGGAAACATTAGTCCAGGAAGACTTAACAAGAATGGAAGCAAGAAAATGGCTTTTAACTGAATCAAGGCATTTATGTCCTGATTTTCCCCTCCTTTTATAAAAGGATTCTAGCCCTGAAAAATAAAACATGGACATCCCTTGCAGAAGGCCAAAAAGCCCTTTGAGTTTCATTATTTATTTCAGACTTCAGCTGGATGCAGATATATATGTGCTCTGAAACACTGAAGCATGGTAATCACAGCATAATCAGTATTCTCATCTGCATTAAGAGCTGATCTTGCATTCATCAGATCAAACCCAATGCTCAGCCCATGAGCTTATTCAGTGCTATAATATATTCCATTTCTCTTGATCCATCTGTCAGTACATTTCTGCTATGCAGAGAGTATGAATGGCTACACAAGGCTCCAAACTGAGGAGCTGCATTTCTCCTTGATCCTCATGGGGAAGTGCATGAAACAAATTTTGGTTTACTATTGGGCTTTTATTCCACCTGCCTTGGCAGAAGGTGTCTGTGTGATGTACACCTGCAGCGTGACAGGTGCTCTTTGATTCTCATTAAGATTTTTTTCTCCCTTGGTTCTTATATTTGCAACTCACAAATTGGGCACTACAGCTTAGTACTACCCCTTTGCCCTTCTGAAAAGTACAGTTATGAGTATCTTCATAAGGGGAAGTTATCACTGTCATCAATCTCTCCCCATTCTCAGATTAGGGTTTTTTTAGTTGAAGCCACAGTTTTGTGTCTTTTCAGCCTCATTAGGCTTTTGCCATTATGCTTGTTTTATGATTTACAGACTGTGAGAAACATTCTGCATTTTCAGCATCGCCCTGTCCCCTCTCCCCTCCTTTTATTCAGGGATTTAATTGCAGAGCCAAGGCCTTTCACTGAGCTGTGGCTTTCCCTTGAGAGATACATACACTGCAGCACACAAGACACAGGGTACCAGTCAGGGTTTCCCTTCCTCTGCCCCCAAACTCCAGCTGTCCCCAAGAAAGCAGGGCCAGAGGTCACTGGTGGTCACAACAGCCTGACCAGAGCTGGCCCATGGGATGGGCTGCAGGGCAGATAAAATCCACCTCCTCCACAGCACCAGCACACAGCAATGCACTTCTCAGGGGTATCAGCATTTCCACCAGATAACCTTGTGTGTACACTGCTGCAAGTGACATGCTTCAGGGGGGACTGATAAAATTCCTCTCCATAACTGCAGTTCAGGAATTCCATATCTGTCCATCTTACTTATCACACCCATTCCACCCAAGGAACATTGGTTAGGATGCTGCTTGGACAGAGATGTGTGTGCCAAGGGCAGCTGGAACCAGGCCTTGGATGAAAACAAAGCCACAGTTTTACCTGTGGAAGAACTACAGAGTTAGTTGTAAAAAAAAAATCTAGTTTTACACAGAGGAGCACTGAGTTATTTTTCAAAGTGCCTTAGAAATATCTTGCAGGGCATCAACATTTTTTTTTTTTACTTTTACACTTTAAGAAATTATTTTCAGCTGTCTAAAGGAATCTTCAGTAATCGCTCACAAGTGACTTTACACAGTTCAGTTCATGTCAGCCTTTTCCAAACCATTTCAGTTCTTGGATAAAGAAAACTTTGAGGAAACAAGCATTTACCAAATGCTCCAGAAGGAGGAATATATTTATCAAGCAAACATAAATCCAAGCTGGCAGAGCAAAGCCTGAAAACTAATCACATTCACTGTGAGTTTAGATTAAAGGTTTTTTTCCTAAATTTACTGCTACCACTTTTACTGTTATTTTTACTCTACTCAAACCTTCTTTCAGATTATTCTACACATCTCACAAACATTCAAATGTCCTGACCAAGCTTGAGAAAGGCCAGCATAGAAAACTTCAGTTGCTAGAGCTTATCTTTGAGGAAGGTTAGAAGCAAACAAGAGGGCACCCACGCAAAAGACCTCATATGCTTCATCTTCCACCCAACAGCCAGAGACCCTCCTTTCTCTTCAATGGGTGTGAAAACTAGTAATAGATCCATACATTTCAAGACAGAATTCTGGAGTCTATATTTCTACAAGGCTTTACAGCTTTCTGTTTTCTTTATGCAAGTGGTTTATCTTGAAATCCTGCTTTGATTTCCCACCCCCATCCCCAAATATCCTGATAGTTTTCCAAGTAGTGATATAATTAAATGAGTTTTCCTGTCCAGGTGTTTTTACTGACCCATGCCCTTGGTTTCTATCTAAACTCCCAAATTTGTTATGATTTAGTTCAGTTTAATTTGGACTGAATAACATATCATGGCTTGATCTAAAGTTAATTCCAATGGTGACAACTTGGTTGTTCTTCCCTGACCTTACTCAATTCCCAGCCCAGGCTAGATAATCTTGTATGATTAGGTATCCCCTATATGATTACAGTTTTCATAAATACTCTGCCTTGCATGAGGCTTGTTCTTTGAAAGTCTCACCATCTTAATGAACAGTTCTGTGGATGGTGTGCAATGAAAATGGAAAATCATTTTAGCCTTTTTACTGCCTCATTCTACCACTCCACTGGGGATTAAATGGAAGTAGAATTTTTGTGTTTATTGCTAACATATATTGCATGCATATGTCTTTTACCATAGGAAACAAACAGGAGGATAAGCACAGCACCAACTTTCCAGGAAAGATTTCTATGATGTATTTCACGTGCACGTTGTTTCTGAATTTGCCTGTCCAAGTGTTTGATGGAATTAATGTGAACACTTGTCCTACAGATTTGACTCTTGTGGTGGAGCGACTTTGAGGTCTCAGCAAGTGCAGTCTGGGACTGTGAGTTCTCTGTGTAGTCTAATACCTGAAGTTACACTAAATTAGTCTTCTCTTTTTAGTGCCATCTCTTTCTTTCACAACACATATGAGAACATTATGGGCCTTTGGAGCTTTACCTCTGACAGCTTTAGACCATATTTGCTTAATATGGGTGCATAATCTAATCTAAGATCTGGGAACAAGATGCAAATAGATAGACATCATCTTTACATAAGGTGTATTTCCACAGGAAAAGAAACAGAACAAACAAAGCTGTACTGGGTAGAATATTTTAATATAATGTTCCTTTATGAAGTCCCCTTGGAATCTAGCCTATATTACAATCATGGAGAGATGGATCAGCACACAGCATCTCATCTCTTACAGTTATTAAAAGTGGGGGGTAAAAGAGAAAAGGAGAGAGGATGGCTAATGAGGGTTCTGTGTGGTGGTGAGATGGGGAATTGTGTCGGAGCAACAGCGGTTTCTTTTTGTAATTTTATTTGTTCACTTAGAAGACACTCGTTGAATACTCCCTCCTGGCTTTGCTGTACAGTTTGCGTTTGCCACTCTCTCAGCATCCAGCTGCCAAGCATATGTGGCAAGCAGCACAAGAGCTGCTAAAATGTGCTTTGCACACATGAAAGTGGAATTGTGCCACTCAAACCTGCTTTCAGCTGTGCTCCAAATTTGCACATGCACATGGATGGTTGTGTGAGGTGCTGCCTGTTCTCAGACTAACACACTGCCCCACTCACTGCCTTTTATTAACATCTGTAATGTTGCAAGGAAAGTTCTGAAATATGCACCATTTTTCATTATTTAGGACATTAATGAATGGTAATGGCATGCACTGCTGTAAGTTGGTAAGAACGTACATGTTGGTTTTAACCTTCACTCTGTCATCATTACACTAAGAAAGAATCTTCAAGCCTTGCCTTTCTTATGAGAAAAAATGTGCCTTTCACTCTCTACATTGCCCAACCTGAAGAAATTTATATCACAGAATTGTTAGGATTGAAAGAGACTTCTGGAATCATGTAGTCCAACCCTCCTGCCAAGGAAGGGTCACCTAGAGAATATGAAATGAAATTTTTATATTATATCAATCAAAATGAAAGCAAGGGATCTCATAATTTGAACATTTTAACAAGCCAAGGTAATGTTCTTCCTTATTAAAAGATGAAGGGGCTTTGAGGTGGGCACAAATGTAAATTAACCCTCAGCCTCAATTTCTCAAGGCTTTGCTGGAAAATCCCTGGACATTTCAGCATCACAGGGCTCTCAAGAATGCTTGAAGATATTTGAAAGGCAGCTGATATTTCCAGCAGCAATACAGAAGAGAAATGTCATGGGATTGTTCTGTTCTTCAAATATTTTGAGCTCCACTTCGTTGGAGAAGAGCTACAGGGCAGACTTGGCTGGGGTTTGGTGGTGTTACTTTCTGACTAACTGAATTTCCAGCTGAGTGTCATTGCTGCTATTCCAGTTAGTTTTGAGTCAAAGACAAGCTGGAGTTCACTACAGGTATTAAAATTCTTAGATCTCTAATATGAAATAAAACAGAACTAGCAATGTTCTTACCACCAAAAAAGCTGAAAGGAAGGAAGGGTTTTTATAATTTTGTGGGTTTTTCTTTCTATTTTATTAGATATATCTTTCTGTTTTGCAAGATATATTTTCAATATTTGCCAATTTTAAAAAGGAGCTTTTACTTTAAAACCAAAGCAAAGGCTCTACCTTGGCTGTATGCAGGGTCAGCACCAAGGGGAGACCAGAAATCTCCCCAGACCCTCCTGAACTGAGGGCTGTGTGCATTGTTAGGGAAAAGCAAATTGAGGAAAGAGCTTTTCCACTGAAATTCACAGCAGTGAGGGCCAAGGTGAGAAGAAATAACAGCTCAGCAGCTCCAAGCAGGGCATCAGGAGGAATCCTCCAAGCCTGGGAGAAAAAAGAGCAGCTGCTCCAGCCGCGTGCAAGCTGCCAAGCAATCCGTTTGCTCAGCCCCCCTTTCCATTTCCCAAGTCTTAGGATGTAGAATGGGGGGTCAAAAGGGGGTGTTGGGGGAGGAAGGGTATTGGTGATGGCACAAGAACATCTCTTTCCTGCCCTTGTTGCCAGAGGGTGCCCAGGATCAGCTGGATGCTCATCCAGCAGCCCTTTGAGTGCAATCCTGCTCAGGGAAGCAGAAGCCCTGGTGCCTGAGGACAGAGCAGGCATTGCACTGCTCTCTCTCAATTAACCAATTTGTCTCCTTTCATGTTGGGTCAATGAGTTACAGTGCATTTATGGCTTCAGAGGATATCAACTGATTAAGGGTGAACGAACCAGCAGGCATTCATTTAAGTCCAGGTTCCTCCAAGGAGTGCTGGGATAGCTCTGGGATCCCACATGCAGGGCCTCATCCCAGGAGCACTGAACCTTTCCCTGGTCAAGTATTGCCATGAGCAGCATCTGCACACTGTGTGCCAAGATATTCTAATTGGGAAAATAACACCAGGGCTTTGGCCATGTGTCCAACTCCAGTCAAACATATTTAATGCAACAATTGGAACACATACAACTTATGCCAGCCTGTTTATACCCAGTCAGGCTACCAAACCTTATTGCCTTCACAGAAAAAAGAGAAAGAACTTTCTAAAAAAGTTTCTGTGGTTAACCTGTGTTCTCACTGATGATGGTGCCACTTCACTCTGAAGATAGAATGATCATACCTGGTGAATGCCCATGGCTGTCAAGGGCCGGTCATGTTCTGGTAGGAACACACTTCTGCTTGTGCTAAGAATATGTGGGACACATTGTATTTTCTTCCCCCAGTTATCTCCCAAACTTGTTTAAAGCCCTTATGAGGCAAAGTGGCTTTGCCTCTTTTAAGAGGCAAAGTATTAGGGTGACTATGAGGGAAAATTAGGGCTGCAATTCTGCCAGTAGGACAAAACAACATTAGACCTATCCTTAAGACTCTGCCCTAATGTGTTGAAGGGTAGATACTCAAGCAAACTCCTCAACTCCAGCATTAAAAGATGCCATTTAAAAAAAAATCATTTATTTTTTTGCTTAGAACATCCCCAAATTTTCCAGGAGCAATTGCTCTGAAGCCAGTGTCTTGTGCAATCCTGGTAACGGTTATGAGATTCCAGGAGACTGTGGAATTTGGCTTATTTCTGCTTCTTATTTCCTATTGCTGGAATTATAGCCTATTCCTGTCAAGAATATAGTCACAGCCACATTACCACAAAGTGGGAATGCAATTGTTTAACACACCCCAGTTTTTCACAGTGTGTAAAGTTAACAATATTTTTTTATCCTGTCTCTGCAACACAGCACAGATGTTGTTGCTTTCAACATTGCCTTCGTTACTGGAGCACAGCTGAAGAATAATTTTAGTCCCCTATTTTACATAGTCTCTTTCATGTGCTGTTGCTGCAGCCATCAGCCAGACAAGACACTTGACTAAGCAAACTGTCAGTGTATTTCACACATCCATGGGAGATGCATAAAATTAGATTCCAAGTTTATGTCTGAGATGCCTCCAGTTTGTTTGATTTTATGCTGGACTTACTCTCCCTCATTAGTTTCCCTTTTGTTGTAGCTGGGACATTTTTGACATGACTTCTAATGTGAATATACTAAAACTTTTCCTGACAATGGAAATATTTCATGCAAATATCTCGTGCTTTATGACAGTTGCAATTTTCTTTTTGATTTGTTCTCTTGCCATGCAAGAATTCAGTGTCCCTCAGCAGCTTGCCTACATTACCTGTAGGATGGAAGTGCAGGTAGAGATTATAAATGTCCAGCCTTTTTGCATATACACAGATGCAGAAAAAAAGTTGGGAAAAGGCTAAAGAATTAACTGTTAAGTTCTGATCTGGCATTTGGAGCCCTGCTGGATATTCCTGAGGTCCTGTCCTTATGAGAAAGGACTTTGCTGTGCCAGATGAATAGGAAGAAATACACTTGCAGTATGACTGGATCAGCATCCCAACAGTACTTTCTCTACACTATCACCAAACCCAGATAGCTTTAAAGACAGGAAATCCAAAACACTCACAACTTTCTCCCTGAGTATAAATCAACCATGTACTGGAATCTCTGGAAGTCACTTAACAGCCTGTAATTTGTATGAGAAACTCTCCATTTCAAGAGAATTTCTGCATCTGTTTCCCCAGCAGATACTGCCAAAAGAAGACACTTGCAGAATTTCAGCATCTTGCCTTCTGTTTGGAACTTCTGTGAGTATGGGAATATGGAAATGGAAAATAACTTTTAAAAACACAACCTGAAGGAGATCTGTCTCTAGGTCTTGTCCACCATAATGACCTAGGTATGAAACTGAAACAGGACATACAAAGAAAGGGATTTCCCTCACATTCCAAGGGGCTGAAAGACTGGGAATGTGGGAGTGCACAGCTTATTGCTTCCTGGCACTCACGCTCCCAAATGTGACAATAATGCTGCAAGGATAATCAGTCCAATTTATGTTCCAAGTGTGAAATGTCCAAATCCCTCACAACAGGGGGGCTTTCATCATTTCATCTGCGTGCAATGAATGCAGAGAATAATTAGCAAAATGAATGAAAGGGCTTTGGACTCAATTTTAATCCACCTCTGTGCAATGGGAATAACACCCCAATTCATTAGGCATCAGATGCACATTAGTGAAACACAGTGGCAACTTAATTCAGCTGGGAAGGGCATCCCCCCAGGGAGAGCTGAAACTAGCAAGCCCATCATTTCTCCATATGTGGCTAGCTTCAATTAAGCTTCCCAAAGCACAAATTTGTACTCACCTTGAAGGAAAACAGAGAAGAACAGCTAGTTTATGGACCTTCCTGTTGTATTTCAAGATGGTGTCCTCAGCCTGAGCAAGTTGAAATGGTAGGGGCAGTGGGAATTTTGATGGAAGGGAATTCAAGCACTGGAACAATGTATTCAGGGGACTTCTCCAATAGTCAGAACAGAATTTGCAATATCTTTAGGGAATATTATTACTAAATTTCAAGTTTCATTTATTCCTCTGGATTGTTCTACTCATGCCCTTGTCACTTCTGATCAAGTGCTCCTTTGTGAGCTTATTTTCTCATTTATTAAAGGCCAAGTGGTATTCTGTTTACTCAATTCCATGGGAAAACAGAGTGACAGCTTGCTGTGGGCTTTGGGAATAAATGCTGTATCTTGAAGTTTCATTTCCTTGCAGCCCTTCTATTAAAGCAATAAGTGGGAAGGGTGAGCCAATTTTCCTTTTCTGTAAACTTTCCCTAAAGATTTGCTTAGTGTCTTTAGATTAGAAAAAATCTAAAAGGAAAATACTCATGTGCTCCAATTTTTGTTTTCTTGGTAAAATATCTAGGAACTTGGCAAGTGCAGAGCTGAAAGGAGAAGTTAATTTAACTGATATCCTGCTCAGTTGAGATCCTCTTGCCTTTTGAGGTCTCAGTTTGTAATTCCAGTACTGTAAAAATTGGCCATTGCAGAAATTGCTTATTGGTTTTCCCAGAGTTTCAAGTTCCACCCTTGACTTCAAAATTCTCAGGGATGCTATGTAAGGAAACTGGGATGTGTGACTCCCAGGGCCTGTCCTTGACTCCCTCCTCAGCTCTGAGAGACAAACCTCCTTCTCTGCCTGGGCCATGGTGTACAGAGTTGAGGATACAGAGTGACTCTTGTCCCAGAATAGTACAGGCACCCTATGGATGTTCCAAGGAGGGAAAACTGTCCTCAAATAGCTATCCTCACTTGTCCTGTTTGTTCCTGAACAAAGGACATTTGTGGTCCAGCAGCAGACATAATAAATGGATGTCACTGCTGGTGTTCAGTCCCAGGGAAAGCTGAGGAATTTTCCATGTCACTCATCAAAATCAGCCCTTGGAGCTGATTTTGAGGCTGAAGTTACTCCACTGGAATTGATTAAGCCATTACTCATGTGAATGATGACATGGAAGCAAAGTCCATAACAAATCAGTCAGGGCAGAGATGTCCTCCCCTCCATCACACTCCTTGCACAACTCTGTCATCAGACACACCTTTCTCCCCTCACTCCTCTGATGCAGAGGGCACGTCAGGCACAAATGGCAGATATCAGACATCTCCAGAGCAACTGGCCAGGTCTGGTGTTTGTTGTGAATCACAACCTTCCTCATTCTTCCCACATCTGCATAAACCAGTTCTTCGGCATGGGCTGTTCCAGGGAAAAGAGAGGTGAGGGGTAAATCTCAGGGAAATGGAAATGGTTGTGCTCTGGGTCGGTGGCCAGACATGCAAGGTGCTCCTCCCCTGGCCTCAATGGTGACAGGTTTTTCTGACACTTGTGATTAATCTTGCTCTGATTCTGGCCATGTCACTGCAACTTCTCCTCACACCTTCTCCAACCTGTCATGCAGCCCATGGATGTGACAAGAGGTGCAAATTGCAGATGCTCTGGCAAGCTCAGCTTTAAATAGTTTAATCCTGGCAAGTTTGTGCTGCTGAGGTTTTACAAAGGTTAAGCCCTTTGAATGTGGAGGTGATGAATAGCTGCTCAGTATGGCAAGCACTCAGGACAGCAGGGGCTTCTAAATTCCTCCTCTTTTTCGTATTTCACACAGAGAGCAAAGCCTTGAATTCAGTGTGACACTTAATTCAAGTTAATGGTAGCATGGTCTGTTTGTAAACATGCAGCAAGAGAGGGTGATTTAGGGGATAACAACTCTGTGGACCCCAGATTTCCTCTCATGCAGCTGCCATTCTGTCAGCTGTTGGAGGTACAGCTTTCCTTCCTTCCCTCCTCCCTGCTGCCCAGTCCCCTCTGCAGTCCCAGGGAAATGCCTGGAAATGACTCAAGGAAAAAGCAGACTTCCCTTCTCAGTGTGAAAAGGAAAAGGCCCCTCTGAGACATGGAAAACAGTGGCTCAATTAGCTGTGGGACAGCAGGATTTCCAGGCACTGGGGCTGGAGAGAGCAGAGGGCAGGCTGGGAGCAGAACACTGCTGTCTTGGTGTGCTGTGGCCCTTTCAGGGCAGAAAAGGGGCCATTTTACAGAGATCCATGTAGCATCTTAGAGATCCTATTATTAGCAAGCTCTGTTTAACCTCCCAGAGCATCCATCAACCCAAAGCATCACAGTAACACTCCCCAGCTGTTGTATTATGTGGATAATTATAGTCTGCAGATGCTAATGCAAGGAACCCATGTCACTTACGATACATCATGCTACAGGATGAAAGGCTTTTTTTTTTCTTTTTTTCTTTTTTTTTTAGCCTTCAAAGTGGCAAATTGTTTCTTTCTTTCCCCATTGTTTCTTTATCCTGCAGAGGTAGAAGCACAGTCCCATTCAACAGTTTGGACTGGATTAATTTCTTTAAAGAGTGCTTGGAGGCTACTTGAGGACAAGCAAACACTTTGCATGTGGCTGTTGCACGAGTGAACAGTCCAAGGGAAAACACACAGGTCAACCATAACGTGGCCTTTCAGGGACACTGCACTGCTTTTGTGGATAAGGCAGCAGGCTCAGGCAAGGTCAGGCTGCAGAAGAAGGTCAGAAATATCTTGGTGGAAACCTTGGCACCTCCCCAGCTACCTCTCTCAATGCTACACGTCCCTCTTGCTCCAGTCTCCTGCCTCTTTGCTTGACTGTTTCCAAGGAAAGCTGAAAAGATGTGAAATCCTCATTTGACCGTGGGGTTTTAATGGATGCATTTTCCTACATATCATCTGATGGGTATGTGCAATCTCCTTTTTCCACTTGTGCTCCAACCACAAGGGCAGTTGGTGCCCCATGATTACAGTCTTGAACTCAGGCTGGCCTAAAATAATGTGGAGAGCACGGATTAGAGGGCCAGACACCCGACCAAATTTGAAACTGCTCAGAGGATTTACAAAAGTGTCTCCAAATCAGGGAGCACTCAGCCAGCTTTATTTTACAAGAGGAAAACCAGGGCACATTCCTTTGACCAAGAACCTTCTGAACACTGAGGAAAGGAGAAGCAGGCAGGCACATTTTAAGGATATATGCCTTTGCATCAGAATTTTTGGAATGAATACTGTTAATTTTACATTCTCCCATTAATTTTTCACAAGGTTTTATTTGAAGCACAGGACTATAATTTTGGTTCATGTTTCTGGTGGCTTGAGGATTGTTTTGTTTATAATATCACCAGAAAGCTCTGATGGAAGTATACCTCTGTAATTCATGTTGGTTTGCCACTTATTCTCCCTTTTCAGTATACATGAAGCTTCTGTAAAAGTCACAGAAGTAATTGCATTTTTGGATTTGTATTGTGTGATTAAATGTGAGTGTATGTGAAATTTTCCAGGGAAAGAAATCCCCACAGTAGGACTACATTCTGGAGGAAAGAATTGTATATATGTGTGAGGCTGTACTTCTGATGCTGCCATTTCAAACAATCACAGTAAATAAACATTTATTACTGAGCTAAATCAGTAATAAATGTTTATTAATACAGTCACCATTTTCCTTGCCTTTCCTTCTCTTACCTTGCATGGTAGCTGGCAATGTAGAGAGATATTGGCACTATACAGATGACAGAGCATAAAGAAAGCTTCAACCAGGTGAAAATAACATTAATTATAAGATAGCAGAGAGAAAAGATGCATGCAGGGAAGACTTACCACTTTCATTTTTATATTCTCCTCTCCTCTGAAAGAGAATGTTAAGGATCCAAATTGCCTTTAATTCTCTGCACATAGTACATCACACATTATTTGGAGTTAATAAGTATAATTCTTTTGCAGCAAGAGAAGATTTACCAGTCACAGGCAGTATAAGAAGCATTTAATGTAGTGCACTTTTTTACCCTCTTTTATCCCTAATTTTAACTGTCACGACACAAAAGATAATTTCTGGTGTGGCATTTCCCAGACAGCACAGGAGGTGCTCAGACAGCTTTAATAACTTCACCCCAACCTCTGCTTCCACATCACAGTTCTGGGTAATGCACATATATGTCTGGTGGCTGAGGCTTTCACAACATCACATCTCTGATCTCTGGCTGCCAGTGTCATTCTGAGTTTGCTTTTATCCTTAATGTCAACGAAGCAAGCAGGATGCAAACAAGAGAGCTGGATAGGCTCTATTTGTTTCTGTTGTGAAATGAGAAGAGTGTTTGCAGCTGGCTTAAAACAGCTCCCCAGTGCTTTCTTTCTGTCTGTATTGGGGTAGGCATTGAAGCCACTTCTAAAATAAAAAAAATATTAAGATGAGCCATTTTCCCTCTTAGGGTACTGTGAGCCACACATGGGGAAAGATTTACGTCAAAAATCTATAATCCTGATAACTGTGGAGTTTTGATTTTCTTTTAATGGGTAAAGACAGACAGAAGGGGATGAAAAGAGGAAGATGCATCAGATAGAAAGACAGCTACAAAGAAATACAGCTACTGCCTTCAGTTTGAAGGTTAATTAAATCCTGGACATTTTCGTATCAGTTTCCTTTTCCTCATTAAACAATGAAAAGAGTAAAAGGTCCTGATAATACACAATGACCTTCATCCTTCAAATATAATTAATATATTAATTAGCAGCTGCTGTATCCCAACCTTGTTGGCCCAAGACATGTACATTAACATATACACAGGAGATAAAGCCACCTTTAATTGTACCTTTGCAAGGGTTCGTCCCACTGTTCTGGGACTGAGGCATGCTAATGACTGCTCAGGATCAGGAAAGGGTCTCCCACTTTCTTCTCCAGGGTTCAAATCTCACCTGAACCAAACTCCAAGGGTCCCTTGTACACAGATGTAAAAATTAAATACTTTTGTAAAGACACAGCATTGCTTAAGCTGAGCTGTACGTGCTCATATCTCTATGCTCTCAAGTGGCTTCCTGTCATTTACTGTTTCCAAATAAATTTGTCCTCATGCCTGTGTTTTGAATGCAGCCCTGGCCCCATTTGCAGCTCTTTACTGTATTTTTAAAAGCTTATGGCAACTCAAGAGGGTATAATTTACTCCTGAAAGTGTCCTTTTCCTGTTAAACATCCTCCTTCCTTCCTCATTCCCAGCTAAAACAGAACAAGTAGAAAGAGATGCCGATGATCTGAGCCACGCAGCAGGAAGGATACGATGTGATTTATTGCTGTGGATCACTGAATCACAGAATTCCTTGGGTTGGAAGAGACCTTTAAAGTTCTCCTAGTCCAACCCCCAAACAATGAACATCTTCAGGCAGACCAGGTTGCTCCAAACCCAACCCGACTTGAGCACTTCCAGGGATGGGGCATCCTCAATTTCCCTGGGCAACATGTGCCAGGGCCTCACCACTCTCATAGTAAAGAACTTATTCCTTTTATCTAATTTATAACTTTATTTATTCGAGATCTAATGTCTATTCTACATCCAGTATCTCTATCCATCTCTAACATCTGTATCTAATCTGTGTATCTAATCCCTTCATAAAACTATCTCGAAGCAAGAACACTCTCCAAATTTGCAGGTGAGTATTTCCCAAAAGCTGCCTCCTAGAACCCTCACTGGCAGATTGTGGCTGTAGAGGGTGGTAAGCTCTCTGAAAATGTGACCAGAGCATGCACTCTGTTATATCTGAAATCCCCAGGCAGGAAAGACACGCAGTGTTAGGGAAGAAGTGTGATAAATTTACCAAGTGATAATGCAAAGAGCATGGAAAAAATGTGTGCTGTACAGGAGAGCACAGGTTCCTTTGCTAGCTGGGACAGTACTGACCCCTTGGAAACAAGACTGTAATACATTTAAATCTGATCCACAGGCTTGCATGTGTCCACAGTCCCACTGGAGTCAGGGAGACTGCAGAGTGTGCAGTTAAAAGCTATAGAATTATTTATTTTTGTAAGGATTGGCAAGTTAGGGGGTAAAATGTCCTTGGCTTCACCTCCCAAATAGATCAGCAATGTAAATAGGCAGTTACTTTTCACTGTTGTCAGTGATTAATCTGCCTAAGGAGAGCCCTTACTTTCTCTGGTTCATTTTACTTTTTCTTTGGTGATATTTGACTGACTTGTCACTTTGCTTGAAACAGTAAAAACATCAGTTTGCCAGAAGCCAGAGAACAGTCTCAGTCCTTTTAATTTGCTTGTTTTCAGTATCAATTCACTTAGAAGTCTAAAGATTTAGCCTTGTGGTATATTTTCCTGCAGCTGCATTCATATCCCTATCCATAAACCCAATGCAAATGAATTTCTCAGAAGGAGGACAACTGAAATGTCACAGAGAGTTAGTCGAATTGCTAAACTGCAGGCATTACCAAGAGACAATGACAGAAACTCTCAGGCTGAGGCCAACCCTGCCCTCAGCAATTTGTTCAAATTTCTTTCTTTGTCGGCTGCTTCCCTAATTTTCCTGAACAGTAGCTTTATAAAAATCTTCATTGCATCCTCATATTTTACTGTAAACACCAACCAGGCTGTAAATTCACAGCTCTAGCTTTCCTTCCCAGGTTACAAGAATTGTTTTCTTGCCACTGTTTTTTCTCCAGTAACCTTCAGTGCCATTTGATTTAGATTGATAAAGAGTGATATCATTTCCACTTTGAACAAGCCATTGTTCATTGATCTGAAGTGGGAAATATCCATCCAGGCAATTTATATTTACAATACTTCTCATTCTCCCTGGATTGTTTTGTTCTTTGTGACGAAAAAGGCTGAGATGGGGAAGCAAATGCATGCAGTAAGTGAAGACAACATGGAGAACCATTCCTAAACCTTAAAATCGCAAGTAGTGTCATTGCTAATGGCATTAATTATTTCAAAACTGTCTTGCTTTTTTTCAGTGAGACAAAATGTAATGTGAAATGCTACAGTGAAACTGGACACACCATAGTCCTCAGCAGTTAATTCAAGGCTAATTCAGAAAGCAATTAGATGTTTGAATTCACTCAGATTGGGAGGGTGACAGTAAATCTACTATAAAGAAGAGGAAATGAGTGAATTGAAGAAAACATCTCCAGTCAGATTGCAGTTAATATGTAGTAAATCTGCTCCTGATAATTCAGGATGCACAGAGGCAAAAAAAAATAATGAAGAACCCAGAGTTTGTTTAATGCCCATCCTGGTGAAGGAAGGCATAGGAAAGGGAAAGGCTGGAAAATTAAAAGGGCAGAGGGAGGGATAATATATTTTTTTCTGTCAAGCATTGTAAAGAAAAGAAAATGCCAGTCATACTGGTAGGGGAGAGATGAGAAAGGGGAAAAAATGGTTCTGTAATGCAATGAGCAGTGAATGCTGCTGCAGAGCTGGGCTGTGAGCAGGGCACGAAAGGCTGGGTAGATGACAAATTACCAACAACATGAGACTTGCTCCCGTTCAATTGCATTTTAATAACATGAAAGGGCTCAGTGCAAGCAGAGACAGGCTCAGGACAGAAATTACCTTATAAAAAGATCGTCAACCTCGGCGTCTGTCACTGCTGAGCAGGAAGGACACAATAGCAGGGGGAGAGATCAGGGTGCCCTCACTGCTTTTAACAGGCTGCTGTGAATGTCCCAATCCTCGAGGATGTGGCTGAGGCAACAGACTGCCCTGTCTCTGCATCTGTTTTTGTCACAAATTCTGGACAAAATACGCTGAGGTTGCCCAGAAACTGAGGGAGCAGCAGCAAATCCAGCAGACCTCAGGGCTGCAGGAACCAGAGTGAAGCCTTTCCCCTGTCTAGAGTCAAAAGGGAGGTAACGAGCTTGCCTCCTCACTGTGGAGGTCCAGATCACAGCTTATGTTCTCAGAGACAGAAATTCTTTAGCAATTGACCGTAAATATAAGTCGAAAAAAGAAGTGCAAAAGCTGTTCCTATCTTCCTTAACTCAACACCGCTTTTCCCCACCTCATTCTCTCCCTAAAGCACATACAGACTGGGTGTGCTGACGTTTCTAACTTTCATTTGATATGAAGAGTTTGCTATTTCCTACAGTTTTGGGTGGCCAAGCTGCTGAAGTGGAGGGAGAAAACAAGACTGGGAGGTGTATAATAGAAAAAAAAAAGACTGAAGGGAGAAAAGACTGAAAGATATAAGAATTTTCTAACTTTTTCACTGTTGTACCTGTGGAATAAACACATTAGTCAGTGGTGAGACTCTGGCAGAGGTTGCCCAGAGAAGTTGTGGAAATCCCATCCCTGGAGGTGCTCGAGACTGGGTTTATGGGGTTTGAAGAAACCTGGTCTATTGGAAGGTGCCCCTGCCCATGGCAGGGGGGTTGGAACAAATTAACTTTTAAAGGTCCCTTCCAACCCAAACTATTCTCTGATTCTATAATTGTGAAGGAATTATACATGTTCAGGACCTAGTCCTCAAATAGAAAGTTTTAGCAGATTACCACCTGCCTACAAGAGTCAAATGTAAAATCTTAACACTTCAAGCAACACATTATTTATGACTTTTCTGGGATAATCTGAAGTCTGCCTAATCAATGGGAGTGAAAAATTATTCTAGTGGTTCAAGCTCTAAGGGAATTTTTCTCTGGGATTCTTTCACTGTAATTTTTTTTATTGCTGGCATAATTCCCTTTGAAATGACATTTCCATTTCTGCACTCACACCGAGTCAGCCTTTCTGGGAAGGTTTCCTCCCTGCAGCAGAACAATATGGTGCTAATGGGATTACTCACAGCGTAGAGTTAAACATTCACAGGAATCTTTGAGAGAGTGGGGTGTTAATTACCAGCTCTCATACCACAACCCAAATAGTGAAACAAAACAGTGTACACATTTCCCCCAAAATTGTCTGGGCTCCTCTTGGTCACAGCATTGGTGACACAGGAATGGCTCTGCTGGAGCTTAAGCTCCATTCACTGCCACTATTGTGTATAGTTAAGGGATTTTTAATTTTTTTTTTTAACACAAGCACAGCACTGAGTGTATCCAATGTGGAGATTTTCAAGTCACAATGCACTGAAAAATGAAAACTCTGCCCTGAATGTATTAAAGGTGTCTGTGAATTTTCCTTTTCAAAGCTCTGTATCAAGATTTTAGTTCAAATGGGTATTCTGAGGTAAAACAAAACATAGTAGTCGCTAGTATTAAAAAGAAGAAAAAAACCCCAAAACAACAACTTAGAAGGTTGTTTAAGTATGGAAGTGAAAAAATGTCAAGTTTCCTCTTCAGGTTTCCTTCCTCCTCGCTCTCTGCTCTCTTCATCTCCTTCCTTTAGAATGCAAAGGGAAGGAAGTGTCCAGGGACACATTTTTCATCCTCTTTTATTCTCTTTTTTTAGACATATATATCCTCTACTGAGCTGGAACTCATTTTCAATAGACTGGCTTTTTAAAACACGCTTTTGAATATTTCTGTTGTCTTACATTCTCTGTAATTTTGTTCCATCTCATCATCTCGAAGCAAACTGTTCTCCCTTTCCCTTAATATTATCTTTTACGTTCTTTCTGAGGAAAGCCACTGAAGTGAACTTTGTGTTGTGCAGATAAGAGAAGCAAGCTGTGGCACTCATAAGGTTTTAACAATTTTGAACAGTTTCATTCTGTGATGAGCTTGATACTCCCACATCCTCCCTCTTTTCAGTTCTGGACCAAGAGATGCTGTTGAAAAAACCAAATCTACAGAGATTCATTAATTCAGCTATATGTATAAGCAGCTAACAACTTATACATCAGCACAAGGTAAAACTGGGGGAATATTCACATTGCCTAATGCAACATAGAAACCAGGCACAACGTTCACCAGCAACTGCAAAATATGTTGGGAGAGAAGGGAAAACCATAGTGACAAATTATGTAAATGGTCCATACAGGAGATATGTAAATGGCTAAACCCATGTTATTCATGGTCTCCTAACTGGCCCCCAAGGGAATCGTTAACCTTGTGTAAATTATGTAAGATTTCTTGCAGGCCCTTTTCTCTATTGTGTCCCTCTTCCCATTGTCTCATTAATTAACACTCTTCTCTCCCTTTCTTCTTTGTCTCCTTCATACTGTTTCCAGCTAAGAATAAATGAAAACTTCACACTGAAGTAAATCATGTGCCCGTTTCAATCAATAGAAAAGGAAGAAGAGAAAGCCAGCAGAATACCTCTACATGCGCTGAGAATTAATTATAATAACCAAAAATAATCAATTGATCATTGCTATCACCTCTTCTGAGAGGAGAGGTGGGGGGTTCTCACAGGGCTGTGCTGGGCCTCTGTGAAAACCCAAAAAACAAAGCAATCCTTAATCCAAGGGCATACCAAGCACTCCTGCTCCTAGACAGAGCAGAGAGAAGCAAAGACACAAGGCTGGGACAGGAGTGGATCTGGGCAGTGGGAAATTTTCCCTCTGGTGGGAATGCAAGCCCAGCCCTCAGACCAGACTAACAGAGAAGGGGCAGGCACTCCATCTTTTGCAGGTGAGCTTCCCAAATGACCATCAGGGTATGGTAAAAACCCCCAAATAGGAAATTATCCCACTAAACCCCAGAGGTGAAGGAAAAAAAACCCAGAGAAAGGCCTCTCAAGCCTGTGGTTGTGCATGGGTTTTAGAAGGTGATCTGTCAATGTCAAGAGAAATGACATTTTGGAGCTGTAGGATGAGGTGCATTTCCTCCAGTGGTGCTGATTGATTAACCATTCACTGTCACGTAGCTAATTGTTTGCCAGCTGCTAATCAATGAGACCTGAAATACCCTGTGTGCATAAGGCTTATTCCCAAAATTAAAAGGAAAAGAAGAAAAGCATAGAAAGCATTCAAAATCCTTGTGGTATTCATCCTCCAAGAGGATCCCATACAAGGTAAAATTGTATGTGACCCTTTTGTGGGGGATGCGAGAATGACAGAAGTGATAGGTATGCTTTATATTAAACCCCTCAGTTTTTCCTTAACTAATAAACTCCTGAAACTGCTTTCTGACAGACCCTGAGGAGTCAGGGAAAGGGTCAGCTCAGTGATGGCATAGCTCTGATGTAGCATTAAACAGGTTTCCACAAAAAGATCATCCATGTGACCGCTGCCCCATGACTGAATTTTCTGTCAGACACTGGGGCCCATTTGCTCTGCTGGTGTTCTGAGCATCCAGAGTATCTGGGCACAGGCTGAAATCTCTCTGACTGGGCTGGAAATGGCTTTCAGAGCTATTTCCAGCTGAAATTATCCAGACATTTATCCAGACATTCTCAGGGGTGTATCAGCCAAATGGCTATCTCCCAATGCAGAATTAAAAGCCTGATACTGAACAGATTATATTTGGGAGAGTCAGAAGGATACAGAGCATATTCTTCTGTAAGACTGGAATGTAATTATGACTTCTGGGGCATGGTAAGAATAAATTATTGCATTTGTCAAATATATTGGAAAACCACTATTTTGCATGCAATGCAATGGGTGAATGCAAGCACAACAATGCAAACTCCTGCTGTCAGAGCAGATACAACAGTTTGGATTGTCATGCCCAAACAAAGAGTTGTCCTGCCTTCATCCACAGCCTGCTTGCACAGTGTGAGATCCCCTAATGTTTACCAAGAGTTGTTGAAATTAATAAAATTAAATAACTAGGTGATCTAAAAGTTTTCTCTCTTTTTATTAGTACAATTTTTTGGGGGGGTGGAGGGCATGACTTATTTGCCAGTGGCAAATATAGGGTGGCACTAAGAGGGAAATAATCATCAGTGCCTACAACCTCCAGTTTCTCCTACCTCCTGTTAGCAAGGAAACAGTGGTGGGCAGGAACAGCTCTGGAACCTCTGAACAAGCTCTGCATCCAGCACCTCTATCCTGTGTCCTTCACTGGCCAATGCACAGCTGAATCAGAAAATAATGTATTGAGCACTGTGCTTTGAAATGGACTAGAAACATTCCTTCCTTCCTTCCTTCCTTCCTTCCTTCCTTCCTTCCTTCCTTCCTTCCTTCCTTCCTTCCTTCCTTCCTTCCTTCCAAAACCATGTGTACAACTTTAAAGAGGCAAAAATGGCAAACACAGCTTTTGATAACATATGAAAAGGAAAGCAAATATATCAAAATTAATAAAAGATGAAGAAATTCAGCCAACTGATGTAATATTTTGATGTTTTGATGACACCCTTTGATGGCTCAGACAGGAGTAGGTGTATTTCATATTTCATAGGAAAAGAGCAAAGCAAGCTCAGAGATTTATGCTTAACCACTGAAGAGAAGCATTTAGAAAGCTGCAGCTGGGAAATGAGTCCTTTTTATCAAATTGCAGAAGGGGCTGAGTGGGAGGATTTCATGAAGGAAACAGAAAGTGATGGTCAAAGGGGAAAAGAATGGGCCCTCATACACAGAGGGAAGTGGCAGTGGGGGAGGAAACTGGTTTGTTTTCTCTCTCTCTTCTTTTTTTTATTTTTGGAAAAGTACTTAGAAATATTAATATCTAGGAAAAACAGTAAAGGAAGAAGAGAGATATCATCGTGTAACTGAAGTATGAGATATCAGATAGCTGCAATTGCAGCTGGTGGAGATTATGTGTAACATATAACCTGTTGCCAGTTCCTTTGATGAAACCAGTGCTCCCTTTATGCTACACTTGCAAATAAATGAGGTGGTGACCAGTTACCATTAATCTTCTGAAAATCCCAAATGAAGGCCAACAGTTTTCTATCAACCTTGTCATGAAAATACAGTCGAGGTAAGATCAAAGCTCTGGGGTTACAGCAGGAATGCCTGATTTTGACCAAATCTCTCCAGAGCAGTGGGAGAATGAAGGATGAACAACAGGACTGGATTTGAGCACGTCTATCAGTGTACCTGGAATTGTTGGAGCTCCTGAGAGGACACAGCAGCCCCTTTTCCAAAACCTCCTCCTCTCCCCTCCTTCCCATGCTCCTTCTCACCAAGTTCAGTGCCAGGGCTGTAATGGGCTATCCACAAAGATTCCAGAGCCTGCCCTTCCCTGCAGACATAGAGGCTACAACAAAAACCCTCCATGTCCCTCTTGGCTTTGGTAATAACTTTGCTACAAACTCTGCATTCCTTCACAACAGTGGCATTCATTCCCAAACCCTTCGGCTGCTCCTAAACTGTGCTCCCATGAAACTGGGAGGAAAATACACACAGGGACACAAAAGCCTCTCTGCCCCATCATCACAACAATCACTGCAAACTACCAAACACTGTAAAACAAGGGGAACCTCTCAAATGGAAACAGTCCAAGGGGTCAAACAGAGCCTAAACTGATTAAAGAACTGAAGTGTCCACCACCAAAATTATCCTTTTGGGTGACTTGGGGACGGTTTCTTTCCTTGTGTTTCCCATTTGTGATTCCCCACTTCTTCTGATTAATATATGAATATTATATTATATTTCTTATATTTAATAGGGATATTGTATTTAATAGGGAAAAAAACTCCTGCATCAGCACAAAGACACAAAAGCTGGGAGTGTCTCCCATTCCCACAGATGTCAAGTCCTGTGAGAGACTCATGGGTGGTGTCTGGCAGAGATGAGGGACACCAGGCTGGTTTTCTGCTCTTGTTTGGCTGTTGCAGTGTATGGGAAACAGGGATTTGTGCATGCCTGGTAAGCAACTGAGTTGTTGTGGAGAAACATCAAACTCCTCGGCCAACTTTTCCCCCCTCCCCATTGGGACAGCTTACCAGACTTTGAAGTTTTTTAGCCAAGGAGTATTAGTGTGCTGTGACAGCTGGCAACACATTCCAGTGGGTAAGTGATGGACTGGCTCTGGAGAGAGTAAAATAAATTATGAAGTGGGTGAAATTTCAGCCCTCCAAATAACAGTCCAATGATTTCATTGGAATGGCTCTGTCTGGCAACATATTCAAACACATACAGCTGGGCAGAACACACAAACACTCCTATATGGAATAGCTGCCTGCATGGGAAGAGAGGGAGTTCTCCTTGGATAAATGAGCCTGGGTTGGGAGACAGTGAGAGGGGATTTTCAAAATATGTTTGTGTGAGAGCCAGTCACGTATGGTTCTGTGTGAATGTGAGTGTTGGAGCCAGAAATGAGTGTTATACACTGCTCAAACCCTACTTCTTCAGGATTCCCTGGGTGACTTCTTTGCCCCAGAGAATACCATCCACTGTCTGCATTGTAAAATACCAGCAAATCCACAAGACTCAGTTTCTACCTCAATGAGCACAGTTTTCAGGGGCAGTTTAGCACCTGGAAACATGAAGAGGTAATGCAAATAAGAGCCCATGAGTGAGAGTTTCCTGCGAAGCAAAATGAAATCAGGTACCTCCCTCCCACTTGGAATTAAATAGCTTTAGATGGTACCACCCTGCCAGGTCCCCTTCAGACTCTAAAAAGGGTGTCTGACCTGTGGCTTTCAGCACAGAGGGAATGTCATGGAGTTAGTTGCCTCATTTTGTACCAGGACATTACAGTTGATGGACTTGGGCTGACTGACAGAAGTGGTGGTGCAGAGGAGAGGAGAGCAGCTTTCTGGGGGCTGGAAGGTTCCTATTTCTATCTGTAATTCATTCCACAAATTTGTACATTCTGAATGCATCATCAACAAACAATAAGCAGCCTATTCTCCCAATGTTTGTGGTTGTAGAGGATCTTATGTTCTCCTTTTGTCAAATGTAGCCAGTGTACTTTAATTTGCTTAGGGAAGGACTGTGCAGCTTAGCTCTCCAGGATCTGTACATCTTTTTCAGCCTCTGGATAGGATCCACTGAAGGGCAAAAAATCCCTATGAACAGGTTTTTTTTGAGGTGTATTTGCTTCCATCTCTCAGCTGCTCCCATTTGAGCACAGCTTTGTGGCTCCTGTGTCAGCTGCCTGAAAGAGAAAACTGTGTGCTGGGAACATTAACTGCAAAACTCATTGCTGCTTGTGTTTGTTTTGCCTTGGTTTAATCAGCATTAGCCAAAACTAATGGATCCAAAAATCAGTTTTGTTCTATGGTTGAAAATTTCATGGGGAAGTTAAATTTTAGGGATAAACCACTCCTGCCTAATGTGACATCATTCCTTTTTCTCTGTTTTCAATGAATGTAATACACACTGTCTGCTATCTCTGTCTTATTCCAGTGTGATCAATTTCTGATAGGAGGCAATTACTACTTCTATACCTGTAAACACATTCTTCTGTTTGGAAGTCTGTCTCTAATGCTTTTGCCTCTGTATACTTCATAAATTAAAAATCAAACTAAATCAGAATTGGATTTCATGTTAGCCCATTAAACAACTCAAGGTTTATGTACTTTGACAGAATCTTAGACGACTCTAAGAACGTAAAACACTTTTGTGCCATAAAATTTCCAAATTTAAAGTCTGGGAAACTGTTTTGATTACTCCTTATTTGTCCTTAACACTGAAGGAGAAAAAGCTTGCAAAGAAATTTACAGTATTAAAAAATATTTGTATATAGCCACCTTGTGTTTTCTTTCAAATTTAAACAAGAGGATTGAATAGCCCACAAGGGAAGCTAGAACATTTCTAACTGTCTGGAAATGACAGAATGATCTGGGCAGAGTTTTGTTTGCTGTTTCATTTCAATATACCCTCACTTTCTTTCCAAAATTTTCTGCTAAGATATCAAAGTAAAAAATGATTATTTTTTGACATCTGTCTTAATTTTTCAGGTTTGGGTTTTTTATTAGTTTGGTTTTTTTTGTTTGTTTTTGTTTTTGGTTTTGGTTTTTGTTTTTAGTTTTGGGTTTTTTTGTTTTTGTTTTTGTGTTTGTTTGGTTTTGTTTTTTTTAATAGGGTCATTTATGCTGCCAATTTCCTTTGTGTTTTTCAGTTTCTCCTCTCTTTTAGTGCTCTTGGACTTCTTGAATACCTGTTCAGTTAGGTAGCCCAGAGATCACAAACTCACATGAATTCTTTGATAGTAGTCAGAAGCACTGAGAGCAATATTCCTGTTTATTTAAATAGAACATATAATTATTAACTTTGGTATAGTTGCAGGGAGGTAAAAAAGAAAAGATTAGTATATTCTTGGACACTATCTGAGCCCAGCTGAATACTTGGGGGATTTTGGGGTTTAAAATTACCAGGATGTTAATTTTCAACTGAGCTCTGGATGAGGAGGTACATCTATATGCTCTGTTTCAAGTGATCACATCACTAGAAATATTCTGACAGGCTGTTGCTGATATCCAGACATGTGAAATAACAACAAGACAGTCACATTTGTTCCCCTCTCCACCAGTCCCCTCCTGTGAGATGCCTCCCAGTTCATCTCCATTCATCATGGTGGTATTTTTAGCCTGGTTTCCAAAGGAAATCCTGCATATAACACTGTGTTGTGTGTCTGTCTGTCTGTCTGCAAAGCACTGCCTCCATAAAAATGCCCTGTTGCCCAGTTTCAACCAAACTGGACAGCAGGACAGGAGCCTGTGGGATGTGGAGTAGCTGCCAGTTCCTCAAGACCTGGAGAGGCTGTAGCAGGAGCTGAGCAGCTGCCTGGTTTCTGGGACTGCACAGAGACAATCCACACACCAGCCACAGCACCACTCACCCTAATGCCAGAGTTCTTCAGGGATGTGGAGAAGGGATGGGCTATCCAGAGCCATCAGGAGCTGGAAGTTCTCCCCTGAGCTTCCAGAATGAATGTAAGAAAATAACTTGTTAGTAAACATCTTTACAAAATGACACCTCTTTCAGGTGTCATTATTCCTTGACTCAAAAAAAAAATAAGTAGAACCCCTGGTACTACTTTGCTGCTGATGCTTAATTAGGCAAAATGCAGCAATGGAGACAAAAGAGCCCAAATTTCCACCAAGCATCACTTGCTACATTCACAGACAGCACAGCTCAACCACTGGAAAAAGCAGTGGGTTGACTGGCTGGCCAGAAATGAAGTTGACAGGGTGATGACCACTGGTCTGAGTCAGGAGGATGCCTTCCTCTCCAGCAGCTCATAATTTTGGTGTACAGCCAGAACTAACCCAGTATGAGCCATCCCCCAGCCTGAAATCAGGGCTCCCAGAATGACCCAGCACAAGAAGCAACATCACTGCAAAAAACTACTTGCAGTGTCTGCAACTTAAATACTACCAAGCTGGTAATATTGCCCAATATTATATTAAATAATATATTAAATATTACCCAAACTGGGTAAAACATCTGGTTTGGCCAACATGAACAGACCTGGGTGCACTGCCTGCTTTGGGGCTGTTTGTTTTATATATATATATATATGTATTTTTTTTTAATAGAAAGCTACAGCTTCACATAGAGAAGCATGAACTAAAACTATATTTAAGTCTTTAGAGGGAGCTGACTGCCAGAACCTGTGGTTCTCATGAAGAACCAACTGATGTTCACTCCTTGGGGAGAGCAGCTTGGCATCCCTGGAATCAAAGCACTGGGAGAAAAGCTCCACTGCTCACTTCACTTCTCAGCTAGCCAAGGAGGCAGCAGAACACTAGGAGGGGGGGATGAGAGGTGCTCAGCATGTAATGGTTCAGCAGAATCTTTGCTTTTCTTTTAAAACAGTCCTTTTTTAGTCACCAAGTGTCATCAAGCACCGAGACTGTGAGGTTCACTGACCCCTCTGCAAAATGTAGGGCTCTTTTCCCAAATATTTATCTTTTCAGCTGAAAATGTCTGTGCTCGATCTCTGACTGGAGTAATATTCTTGGAAGAATAAGCAAAGTACTTTCAGCTGTTTAAAATAACTTTACAAATGATTTTATAAAAAAGCAGTCATACATAGTTGCATACATGTATTTTGAAAGGCCAAAAGTGAAAAAAAGTGAAAAAAAAAAAGGAATTAGGTTTGACAACTGGATTGGGCAATGCTTTCATGTAGATCTAGTGCCTTTTCTGAACTTGAAATAAAACAAGGATCTGCCAGGGAAAACATGCAACCTGTGCATTCATAGAATAACAGGTTGGTTTTGTTTGGAAAGGACCTTAAAGACCATCTTGTTCCAACCCTCTGCCATTGGCAGGGGCACCTTTCACTAGACCAGGCTTCTCAGGGCCCCATCCAACTTTCACATGAAGTCTACCTTTAAAAAGTGCACAGGAATAAGGAGCTAGTGGTGGCACAGACACCAAAAAAAGGATCTGTCACCACAGATGCTGCTCTTATCTCATGCCCTCTGCTAGCCTTGAGGCAAAATGGATTGGTGGGGCAGTGCAGGAAATAAATTTATTAAACTTGAGTGAATTAAGTATAAACTGGGAAGATCCATATTGAAAAATAAATGTGAAGAAGGTTGTACGTACCCCTGAAATTACTGAACCAAACAGGAATATGAATCAATTCTCTGCATTAAGGAAAGTAAAGTATGTTCACAAAAGAGAAGCTGGAAAATTTGGGGTTACTTTCTCAGGCTTGACTCCATTTTCCCCTTTTAAACTGAGTGGAGAGATGCCACTCAGTTTAGCAACAGATCTAAACTTAGAAACAGGCTGTACACAACCTGACTACCACACCCCAGATGACCATCAGCTATCACACCCTGTGTAGCCTGGTCTCTGTGTTTCATATCATTTTAACAAAGGCACAGAAGCACATTATTTTTGAAGGTAAGGGTGGAGTGAGGAAGGGAACAAAAGAAGGAAACCTGAACAGGGATAGTGCACTAAGAAAAAGAAAAACCACTCTAAAAAAGTGAGATGCTGTAATGTGCTGAAAAGCAGTGATTGTCCTTAAAGTCCTTTCCTCCTCCCTCTCTATCTGGAATTTACACTGTGAAATTGCTACCGAAATGACTGCAAGGAATTACTGAAATCTCCACATAAAATCTGTGTTCAGGGTCCTGGATCTTGCGCTCATTAAAAAGTGCAGAGATGTGAAAAACTTCTGTTCTTTTAATTTATGCACTCGTGCCAAGAAGCTTTTGTGAAATACTCATAAGGGGACTTTTTCTACATTTTTTAATCTCCAGATTTAAAAAAAAAACCAGAAGAAGTTCCTTATTAATTGCATTTATGGCATTGTTCCTTTAACTGGAAGAGGGAGAGGGTATGTGAGATGACCCTGCTTGGTGACAACACTGTGCCCTCACCCTGCCCTCAGCTCTGGTCCAGCACAGCTGTCAAGTGTGGTGTGAGGGGGTGGGCCAAGCAAATCTTCCCTTTTTCATTTAAAGAACTGCTATAACATGTTTTTTTGGCTGGTTTCTTTTTTTGTTTTGTTTTATATTTTTTCTGCTGAAGGCCTGCTGCATTCTCGATGTCATACTGATGAAATGGAAAAACCCAAGAGCAGATTTTGTCTTGTGGTGGAGGTGGGGTAAAATTCCTGACTGCTGTCACAGGAAAGGTTGTTATTCTCATTAAATCATCCTCTCTGCAATATCATGCCGTGTTTGTGGACTGCTGCAACTGTTTCTTTGGCAAATGATCAAGTTAATATAAGCAATCATATTGTTCTAAGGTCATCCAGGAAACCAACAGCCTCCCTTTCCTCCTGACCCTCTCACCAGCTTCCTGTCATTCCTGTGCTCTTCCTAATGCACTGGCCTGATTTCAGCCTTGGGGAAGTGAGCTGCTCAGGACCTCCTGCTGCAGAGAATCCCTAAGAAACTAAAACTTTTCCTGAAGCTTCCCCATGACCCCCTGAATGCAGCATGCTTCCTGACTACAGCCAAACTCGTCCTGTGCTTAAGGCCAGAAATTTCTTGCTTGACCCTGATGGGACAGCAGCACTCAGGAATTTGCTCCCTAGGAGCCTTTTTGCTACACACACAATTACCATCCTGGTGTCCCTCTGAGTCCAGGGAAGAGGAGGGGTAAGCAGGTAAGAGGGAAACTTGCTGGCCAACAGCAGGGAAGTGATCCATGGCTTTTGTGATCTTCTACTACCTGCTTTTCCCATCCATCATGAGTCTTTGCACAGAAGAGACAAGAGGGAGATGCTTTAAACTGAAAGAGGGTGGAGTTAGATCAGATCTTAGGAAGAGAGTCTTCCCTGTAAGGGTGGTGAGCTCCTGGCACAGGGTGTCCAGAGAAGCTGTGGATGCCCCAGCCCTGGAAGTGTCCAAAGCTGTGTTGGATGGGGCTCTGAGCAACCTGGGATAGTGGAAGGTGTCCCTGCTCTTGGCAGAGGAGTTGAAACAAGATGATCCTTTTGGTCCTTTCCAACCCAAACCATTCTGTGATTCTCTGACTGGATGGAGACTGATCAGTCACAGTTCACCAGGACATTAGGGCTCACCTTTCCAAGACAAATCAAAACCTGCTAAGAACACCCAAAATCAGGACATTACAGATAAGGCTGCAGAGGGTGTCTGCCCTTCTAAAGGCTGCTGTGAAAGAGAAGGGAGTGAAAGGGGACCAGGTGGTGACAAGAGCAGCAGGTGTTAGGATCTGTCAGGGAAGTGACTGTGGGAGCTGTGGGCAGCACAGACCCGTGGCTGGCCTCTGAGTGGGACCTGGCAAACATTTGGAAAGGCACTGATGTTCCTGCTGGGCCAGAGGCATGCCTGCAGGGACAGGATGACAAGGAGCCCAGCCCTGAGACTGGCAGCCTGCTCACCTTGTTGGGCTGTCCAAGCCACAGGCAATGGTGTTGATTAAACAAACACCCTGCTGGAGCAGCTGTAGGCATGTCGAGTGCCTGTGCTGATGGGAGCAGCTCCAGAGAGTAAACAGGGGAGAGGAGAGCCACTGGCATGTGAAGGGCCTGCTAGGAATGGGCCCACGGACATGAAACCACAGCCAGACAAAGGGAGGGGGGAATTTCCACAGAGCACTTGAAGATCTTATAAAACCTTCATTAAATTAGGTTTCCAGTGATTGTCAGCACTTGAATTATAAGGACTAAATGCAATTGAAAAACTACCTTTTGCTTTCATGTGAAATGGTAACTGCACATCAAAAGTTTTAATCTCCTCCAATGATAAATATGTGGAAATCTGTAGGTCTATTTATATAAAAGCTTCCAAAAGATATGTTATCTCTGCAATTTACCCCCACTCCTTCCCCAAGGGATTTTTCTTTCATGTCTTCTTGCACAGTCTACATTTATTTACCAGTGAATATCACTTCAAATGAATTCAGTAGCAGGGATGTTTATAGAAATAGCACACTTTCAATGACTTGTGGAGAATACTTACAAAGTGAATGTTGTAAAACACAAGTGTGTTTACATTAGAAAACCAATAACAGACTGGTTAACAGGCAGTCAAGGCGTGGAAGAAAATAAGAGACCTGTTCATCCACTCCAAACCAGCCTACAGCCTTGAATATCAAAATGCTCTTTTGGTGGTTCTACCTCTTTGTGACAAATCTCTTTCCAAGTAAGCTTTAGACCAGGAATTTTTCACTAAAACTATTCAGAAGATCACGTGTACAATAATTTTAATAATAATTTGAAAACACATTATTCTTGCCTGCTTACTAAATGTCAGTCAATGCAAAACTAGCACAGGATGATAGGAAATGAAGCAAACCTGTTCCAATAAGCAATTTGCAATGAATTATTCAATCACCTCTAATCAAAAGTGCATAACATGAAGGCAAGTAGAGAAAAAACATCCCTAAGCAGCACTTTATCTATTATATTTTTGAAAGGAACCATGTGTGACCAATGAATGAAATGAACTTTCCCAGAAACCCTGGTACATTCTTGTTTTGGTTTGGAAAGCAGTAATTTAGACATCAATGTATTTGACAAGAAGCATTCACTTCCAGGTCATCCAGCTGCTTGACAGTTAGCAAAAAGAAACAATGTGCTGAGTCTGGGGCCAGATTCACCTCTATCTACAACAGAATGACAGAATCAGAGAATGGTTTTGGTTGGAAGGCACCTTAAAGATCATTTAGCTCCAACCCCAGCTGTGGGCAGGGACACCTTCCACTAGATCAGATTGCTCAGGGCCCCATCCAGCCTGGTCCTGAATCAAGCATTAATCAGTACCAAGAATCAGTTTCACTTGAAATATGTCTAATTCTTCATGGATAGAACCACTTTACTTCCAGCTATTAGAAATCTGATGGCCAAATTGAGGCAAAATGAAATGCTCACTGTAAACGAAAAGTCACCATAAATACAAATAAACATCCACAGCTTCTGGGTGAACCAGAAGTAGTAAACCTTATGCTGAGAGGGAAAGACACAGTCTGCAATGAACTGAGGAATTATACTAAAGCCACCAAAACGGGAATATTTCCAGTATGGCATAGATGATCAGCATGGACGGACTCAACAGGAACCCTGCTGTCTTTAGCCAGGCAGAGCATGTAGATGGACACAGGTGATTTATTTTCAAGGCAAGTAACACCCTCCTTCCTTTCTGCTCACCATAATATTGGCAAAGCCACCTTTTGTTCCTTGCCTTGACTTCAATTCCCTCAGGCCAAAATGAAATCAAAGTTCAACCGAGGAAGAGGCAGCAAGCAAAAGAAGGAGGTACAGATCAGTAAATGTTATCTCAGTTACCCAAATACCCAGGTCAGAGCCAGAGTACAGGTCAGAATTAACAGAAGGGCACAGAAAGTCCATGTTTTCTGGCAAAAGAGGGAAAATGATCAGCACATCCCTGTCTCTAATTTATCAGACCTGAGCCACTACTACAGCATTAATAGCAGCTCTGAGTGTCCCATGTGCATTAGGACTGTTTTACAAAAGCACTTAGTGACCCACCAGTCACAGGGGTGTTGGTGTCAGGACAGGTCCAAGTGGGGAAAATCCAGTCGGTCAAAACAAATACACTGAAACAGTTATGTTTAAAGGATATTAAACTCATGAATAAAAGGCACCATTCAGAAATACAGCAGCATTTCTTCCTTATTTTTTAATCATGGACCAGTAAATGAGCAGCTTCTGCTCTGTTTTAGCCAGCAGACAAACCATTTATAAAGGCTTACAACATTTTCCAGCCTTCCCAGTACCTTGCCAATTTCAGCAAGGCCATGAAAGGAAAGAACCATCCACCCATCATCCTGCTAGAAGCAGAGAGTTGCTTTTAATTATGGAAAAAACAAGTCCCAGCACCTAGCCAAATGCCAGGTAAAAATTCCACTTTTAGAGTCTTGCAGAAATGGCAGAGACAGCTGAATAATGTCTAGAGGGAGTCCCTGGGCTGATGGTTTCACTGGTGCACAAGCTTCCTCCCAGCTACAGCTTCCAGTACTCTGCCCCAAACCAAAGCAGGCTAAATTGAACTAAAAAAGAGTCCTCTGGATCCATGGCATTCCCTTTTCCAAACCTAAACCACAGTCGTGTAGTACTCCAGCCCAGTTTCTAAAATGATGAATTACATTCTTCAGAACTTTGCTATATAATTATGGACACCTTTAAGGAAACCAGATATCCTTGTAACTTTGGATTAAACTACTTGTAGAATGTTTACACAGAGAACAGTTATCTCATCCTATTGCTAAACACAAATAAAGTAGACATTGCTAACATAAAAATCAGAAAAACCTGCTCATTTTTAAGGAATATTTGTGTGGATCTTCAAGAGCCCTGAAGATACAAGAGAAATGCAGACATTTAAAAGAGTAGAACTGAGAAGTGAAAACAGCATTGCCAAAAGTATCCCTATTTTGTTGGCACAGTCCATGCAAATGAGAACACTGCATCCTTGTTTCTTCCAGGCAAAAAACCCCTTCATGCTAGATGAAAGGAATTTCTAAATTACAGCTATAAGTTTTTAACAAGAGTTCACAAGGTTTCCTTCCTTAAGTACTGTTTAGATAAGGTGCTTTAAAACAGAAATTCACCCTTTCTCAGGTTCAAACAAGATCGTGGCTTCCTGTCATTCCAAAATTCTCTGTACCTCTGTCAAACCACCAATGCTTGTTCCCAGCAGCAAGGATTCACTACCAACCATCATAGGAACACGTTCAAGTTGTAGCATTTCCTTGGATGGGGAGGCAGGTAGATTTGAAGGAAATAAAGGGGGAGAATATCCATGCAAGGCCATTTGGACAGTCAGTTGTGGTTTCCCTAACATTTGTTGCTGTATCCATACGTTTGGCCAATTATCTGCTGGAAATTAATTGCCCTGTGGTGTGACTGTTTCACCTAAATTACCCCTACAGAGAGCCAGGAAAGAAAGCTGTGGCAGGGTCATCCAGGTCTCACATCCTGCCAGGATGAGAAGAGCTGTAGGTTGTACATCCACCTCTCCATCACTCTCTGTTTCTGAGCCGGAATTTTGCCTCACGTGAGAGGGGAGAGAACGGAGGAGCTTCAAGGTCTGCAGCCCTGGGGAGTGAGAGGTGGGGGATGAGGTTTACTGGAAAGCTGCTCACATTTCATTCGAGTAATCCTGTCTGCTTCCAAGCAGATTTCAGAAAAATATCAGTGTTCTGCTGAATAGCTTTAATGGGATTACCTTTAAGGCTTCTCTAATAAGTGGTGTTATTAAGTTGTCTGGCTCATATGGAGAATTATGCATAACCACTGGCACTCCCCTTTTTCCCTGGTTTTGTTACAAATTGGAATTAGTGTCTACTTGGTGTTGGGTTTCGTGTTTTAAAGAGGATTGGGTTAGGGGAAAATCTTTTGGGTAAAGCCCTTTTTTAAATTTTGCCTATATTAAAAAATCCCTTTCTTTCAGCCTATGAAACGTGTCCTAAAAGGGATTAGAGATGCTGTTCAGTACAAATCTGCCAGGAAGTCCAAATCAAGATTTTGCAAATCAAACAACGATACAAATGATTGCAAAGGCCTAAGATTTTGCTGGAAAAAATTGTCTCCTATTTCCAAAGCCAGTCTGAAAGCCCAGTGGGAATTAAAAGGAGTGAGTAGAGCCTGAAATGATGTAATTCTTTCAGCCTTTCAAGGTGAGTAATGAAAAAAATTATAATAAAATCACTCTTTTTAATAAAATGAATACACTTAGACAACATTGACCAGAATGTTTTGAACTTGATGGAAAGTCTCCGAAAAGTGAATTTTAAAAGACTATTAAATTCAAGCAGTTCTCAATTCAGTCCCTTAAATAAATCATAAAAATAGGTGGTGTCCTTAGACCAAAATACACTAAGATAACATGAAAGAAGAATTGTTAAAACACAAGAAAGATTCACTCCCATGAAGACAACCTGAAGAAATGACATAAAACCCCAGAACTACTGTATCCAGATAATTTATTGAAGGAAATCCCCCAGGGAATGACACTGAAGGAGCCTGTGCTCCTGTGGGACATTCTGCAGCAGTAAAGGAGATCACCAGGAAGGTTACAGCTGTGTTGGTACTGTTGACACCTTAAACATCTGTCTCATTTACCTGTGACAGGAGAGAAATGGGCCCTAACTCCAGCACAGGGACTGCCAACAAGTCTTGGTGCAAGGAAATTTGTTTTCTCTCTTTTATGGCTTGATCCTCCTCCACCCTCTGTTGGCAGCAGAACCTCTTGTTGACTCTAAAAGGTGTCTAGTCTGAATAGTTTCCTGTGGCTGAAGGAGTCAGAGCTTTGGATTGCTTCAAAAGCTTTTTTAAAATTCAGTTTCAATCACTATATATATCTTTTTGTTGCCTTAGAAAAAACAGGGAATGCTGATTTTTCTTCGGGGTTTCCATCTTGATATGTGGGCCGCCAAGATGAAGTTGGAACTTCAAGTGGGAGAATGCTAATGCAGCACAAGGAACCTGCGTGGGCTTTGTTTTTTCACATGGGAAATAGCAGAGATGAGCTTCAGAACTGCAATAAAAGCCATTGAGCAATTGCCAAGATTTGTAGTCATGATCTCAGGATTTCACTCACTTCAGCAAATACCCTTGAAACTCCCATTATGGTTTGTGAATCAGCAGCTGCCTTACTTTCTTAGAGATATCATCACTACAAATAAAAGTGTTGAATCCCCAGGGAGATCAGAAGGTTCTGGTCTCTATTTTCAGGGACTTTTTTATTTTCTGGGGTGTGCACGGGATTCCGTCTCTATTTCTTGGAATCGGAATAAAGCGCCGTGGGATTTGCTTGACTGACCAGCCTCTTGTTTTCTCAATATACACCTGACCTGTCCTAACTACCTGGTAGGAGGAGGAGGAGTTCAAAACAGAAGAAACCACACTCTGGCAGCCCTATAGCACTGCTCAGCATTTTCAGCTGTGAGGAATTTCTTTGCTGTGAGTGGAATTCCTCATGCAGAAAGGCGTTTTTCAGGATGTGCGGTGCCATAAAATCTCATCCTTCCTATATCTGCTGCCATTTGAAACATCCTGTGCATTATAAGCTCAAAGATGGCAGTAATAAAAAGAAAATGTGTTCTGAAGCCCTATGATTCTGAGGCTTCAGGACATATTTAGGCTGCTTCACCTCTTTATACAGCATAAGGTGAAATCATTTTTTTTCCAGTTGCACTGGAAAATCTGTTCATGCCCAAGTTTTCTGTGTTTTTCTAGCAGCTCCCAATAGACATTACCAAACCAGCATCACTGCTGAATTTCCAGGCAAAGATATGAGGCCCTGAAGTAAAATGGGGGTGCTCAAGAGGAGTGCTTTTGTTGGGATGACTGCTTTCAAAGCAGTGTTATTGCTATATTTGACTGACCAAAGAACTATTATCCATTATTTGCTTTTCACTGACTTCCAAGTATGTATAATTAAACAAACAAATAGTAGAAAAGCATGAAAAATAGAAACATAATGAGTAAAATCTTCATAAGGAACCTAGGTCCTAAGGAGCTACACTCTGCTTTAAAAAATGATTTATACATTGTGGCTGCACTAAATACCTTCAACAATTTTAGGCTTGTGTTTCAAACAAATTTTCATCAGTTGACCTGTGTTTCTAAATGGATGGTAAAAGCACTGAATCATTTCTGAAAGCACTTCAACTTTTTCTCTCAGTGATCTAAGTATATTTACAGACACAAAGTTTTATATATCTCTGATATTTAAAAAGCACCTCTGTTCCACCTACTGCCATAGACAGAACATTCCAGTTGTTCATTTTTTGGAGGGGCCTGATAGGAGAATTGTGGCAAGAAAAAGATTGCACTTACTTTCAGAGGTAAAGGGAGAACATTTTTGTGTTTGGCAATACTTTCTCCCAAGGGGAAGAAGCTGGTTATGATCAAGACAAGCTGGAGACAAACACTGGCTGTGACAAATGATGGTTAGCAGGACCATTCCAATATCTGATCGAGTTTAGGATGCTCTGATGACCTTTCCCATTCTTTTTATTTTTCTGTGAGAAGGGTGGAAAGTCACAAGTATGAGTAATAGAAATCTAAGTCTAGTCCTTTTTTAGACATGCTAAAGACTTCTCTCTCTGTCCCTCACAACCCGTTTACATTCCTAATTTTCATGTGGTGCCTATTAGCTGAGCACAACTATGGAATGTTAAGCCTCTGTGTATCCCAAGCTATCTGCAGCCTTGAAGGATTCAGGAAAAATTAAACAAGAGAGTAGGTAGGCTTCCAGAAATAACAGAGCTTTAACAAACACATGAAGTATTTAGAGAACATATAAAGAACAAAGGAAATGCAGCATTTCCTCCCAGTCCATCAGTGTTTCATGAATACTACTCCCATTCCACGTCACTACTCCGAGGAAAGGCACCACAGCTAATACACCTAATATACTCCCCTGGACAAGCCTGATTTTGTCAAAAATACATATTGCAGTGATATAAACATTTCAAGATGTAATTCTTTTGTAAATAAAGTCATGCTTTTGAAAAAGAAATCTTATAGTAAACCTTTGGGCTGCAGAGAGGTGATGGGTACTTGCACACCTGCAAGACCTGAAGAGATGAAGCAACTGCATATCACATTTTGGCCACATAATGTTAATTGAACATGCAGAGTGTCTGCTGCTATAATGGCAAGTACTGGGGTAATGTAAACTAACAGGGGGAAAAAAAATACATACATGACCCATGTCTCATTCAGAAATCTTGGGCCAAAGAGTATTTATGTAATTAATGGAGGGTAAAATATTGCAGGGGATATTCTAGCATTGAATCAATAGATTGATACCTGCCATGGTGTGTGTGTGTGTGTGATTGCTCAGTCTATTTTTAAATGGGATATTACAAAATAGCAAGCACTTTAGAGAAAGTTAAGGTGTACAGCTGCAAGGAAAAAAGGGTGGTTAGGAATCAGGGGCTTGATGTGATTGGCATCTCCACTGTCAACAATTCAGCAGTCTTCAAAATTATTTTGAGGGTTTTTTTCAAGGAAAAAAAAAAGGAAACAAAGAAAAAGTCATGGTCGCTACAAATGTTTACTTTCTTGATTAGACAAAATTTAAAAAACCCCAAAAACAGGGCAATAGAAAGTCTTGGACCCTCAGAGACTCTTGAATGAGAAGGTTGGAGCTAATGGGCTTCTCCCAGTGCTCTGTGCCGATCCATTTGCAATCCCACAGATGATTGTGGCTGTTCAAAGCATAAGCCTCACAGCAGAGATTTCTTAAAATCCCTGATCTCAAAAAAGCAAAAGCTGAAAAAGGAAGAAAAGTAGAAGACTGAAGCCAAAAGCTGACCTGCACTAAAAAGTTTGAGCTTCTTTTTAAGGTATCTAAAAATGAATATGGAAAAAGTTACAACAAATAACTACTTGAATTTTTTGTGCAAGTCAAAGATCATATACACACATACTTATGAATCTCTCTTGCCTGTGCTAATGGAAATCTTTAGAGAACTTTAATTTAGCTGCTGTTAACAATCCTGCTACAATTGAGTCAAGTGCAAAGTGCCTTGTAAATAATAGAGCTGTTTATAACCTGAAGGGCAAATCCAAATCCTGTTTAATTTCCTTACCATTGGTCATAAACCAGTCGTTTTTAAAATAGAAGCATGATGTGCACACATAGCAAATCTCTCACTTTTATCATCCTGTCAGAGCAAACCCATCCTCTACCCCAGCTTCGCTACCATGTTTGGAAGCGAGAGAAAATTTCATTTCTAGTGATGCAGAGAAACTCCAGACAATCCAGAGCTCCCTGGGCTTAACAAGAAGTCTCAGATTTTACAGCTGATTTGGTTTAGGATTTTTTGGCATTGAAGCCCCTGAGTGGTTCCTCAGCACAGAACTTTTGCTAATTGGAAAGGCACCTCAGCAGCACCGTGGCTGGTGGCACCCGAGCTCTGCTGGCACCCAAGAGCAGGAGAGCCCAAGGGAGAGAAGTCAATGCTTTCTTGACAAGGAACTTGCTAAAAATAAGTGGCTTGCACACATTCACAGAGATCCCAGCCTAGCTGTGAATGATTCATACCCGTGGAAAGGGGCCAGGTTTGCTGGATGGATGGATGCATGAGGTCGTTGCAATGAGATCATGAGCTGCACTCCTCATGCTGAAGGGTGGAAATGTGCTTTGGAAAAGGGAGATATGGGTGGAAATGCTTTGGTACTATTTTAACTCTGAGAGACAATAGAATGTTCAGGATGTTTGACAGTATAATTTCACCTTTTGTGGGGCTTTTATAGACAGGCTTAACACAAGTCTAGAAAACAAGACTAAAGTGGAAAATGGAACAGAAGATAACCCTTCTTTACTGAGAATGTATTCTACAAACAAACTTCAGACAACTCATAGAAATCTTATTAAAAAACTAGTGAAAATTTTTGGCCAGATTAGGGCTGTGGATCCTCTCTCTATCTAAAATAAATCCATTCACGTCATATGGCTCTCTGGTTGTTAAAGGTTCTCAAAATATTTCACCCATTTGCCAATTTATTGGTCATCATTTTGAGATCCAACCTTGTAACTTTTATTTTTGCTCAAGGAACTGATTTTTTTCTCACTGGAGATATTGCTGAACTATCTGATCTGTGATTAGATCTGCAGTCAGAGCTTCTAGCAGCATTAAGGAAAGCAAAACATTAAAATAATGATGAAGGTTTGGTTAAAGTTGATGAAGTTAATTTGAAATCCCTTTCATTCCCAAGGTAAACTTTCAGAAGTACTTCTGAAGGGAGGATCATTTTCTTAACTGTTTGTTATGATCTTCCTTTGCAGGAATACTTAAACCTAAATGGCCTGGATTAAGAACAGATTTTCAGTTTTTCAAAATATTTAACCAATTTGCCATACAGAGAAGCAAGCTGGAAAGAAAATTATCTATAGGAGATAAAATATAATTTTCAGGTCCTGTTTTCCATGCTGGTTGTGATTAAACTATATCTAGGTACCCCATGTGATGCCTCTGCAAGGCTGGCTGTGAGGGTTATTTAATCACTGATGGTACTGTAAAATAGAAAATGTAGCAAGAAAGAAAAATGACCCGTGGAAAGAAGATGGAATTATCTGCAGAAGTATGTACTTCAAAGTTTACCTCAGCAGAAAAGGCTGTCGGTAACTTGTTATTAATAGGACTTTTGCATGTAATTCGTGCTTTACAGTGACAGAAGTATCCGTCTCTTTCTTGGAAACATGTGTTTTATTTCTAGAACTTCCAAAATGCCTGCACAACAGCATGTGTCAGGGTGGAAATTCATGGAATCACAGAATGGTTTGGGTTGGAATGGACCTTAAAGGGAGCCAACAAAGTGCAGTTTTTGCACTTTCTCATTCCTAAATCCCATATACAACCTTGTTCTCCAGGAGGAGGAACTATCAGTAAAACAGACTAAAATGCCTATTGCTGACTAGCACATAATGTTGATTTGAGTGCATGTATTGGCACCTTTGGAAGGATTAAAAAAAAAACCCAGAGAAACTAGACCATAACAAATTATAGATGAGAATTACATTTAGTACATCCAATACGTGATGCACTTCTTTCTGTGTAATGATCTGCAGATGTTTACTTGTAATGTAGGTTAAATACAAATTAAGAACATTGTAACTGTTTACTCTTTGTGTTCAAGCTGTGTGCAATTTGTAAATAATACACAGGACAACTGTGCTGGGTAAAATCCTGACCCCTCCAAGCGCGGCTGCTGAACCTCAATAGAGGTTCATCACCCAGATCCTGTTAATTCATGAAAACAGCCTGAAACGTGTTTGAATAAAACCCTGGGCTATGCAGAGACATTTATATCACCTTCAGTCGATGTGAGAAGAATGACAGGACTAGTAATAGCAAAGCCAAACAACATGCATCAGTATTTGACAGCTCCTCTGTTAGCTCAGGTCACACATGCAGCACGGGTTCAGGCAGTATTTCAAGGGAATGTTGCTGGAAAGCCACGGCTCCCTTCTGTCGAGACCCATTAGTAGCAGACATGGAGACAGAGCCCACGGGCACTGAAGGTGCAGCAGTCCCTGGCTGTGCTCAGACCCTGCTCTGTGTCCTCCTCCCAGGCAGGAACAGCAGCAGCTTGCTTTTTGCTGTGGGAAACTCTGGGGGCAGAGTCACAGAATGGGTTGGATTGGAAGGAACCTTAAAAATCCTCTAGTTCCAAACCCCCTGCCATGGGCAGGGACACCTTCTGCTAGTCCAGGTTGCTCCAATCCCCACGGACACTTCTACTACCCCCACATTAAAGTATTTCTTCTTGATATCTAATCTAAACCTACTCTCCTTCAGTTTAAAGCCATTCCCCCTTGTCCTGTCACCAGGATACCTTTTTAAAACACCCAGAGTTGTTTGTGGCTGTTAAGCAGCCACTCCAAAGCATGAAGGTACCACCATCCCTTCAGGAGAGTGATCAGAAAGGGATAATCACACCACAGAGTTTGCAGAAGGGCTAATGTCTTGAACTGAGCTGTGCTGGAGAAACTTAGAAATAGGGCTATAACAATATTTTATACTGTACTTATTTTTATGATCCCCGCATAACATATTGGAAGCAGCTGTGACATTTTTGAACGCGGGGAAAATGTGATGGACCTATTTGTTAAAGGGGGTTAAGAGCCCCAGGTGGTCTGGAGATTTAAAGACCAGGAAATACCAGAGACAAATGAGAAAACAGAGTGATCCAAGCCATACCAGTTGAAATAGATTTTGATGATAAAGCACAGTTATATATCTTACAATCTGAGATGGATATGTCATGGCAGGGACAGCATTACTGAACGGTTTTAAGGATGATAATTACATAGTCCTCTTTCCAGAGATTATGTGCCCTCAACACACAGATTCACCCAGTCCTACACGCTGCTGGAAAACCTGCAATTTTTAAAAATTACAGAAATACCCAGGATTTTTATACCCCACAGTTATAAAGTCATAATAATTCATAGACTTCATGTGAGAGTGTTTCCTCACCTGAAATTGAACCCTGCAGTGTCTCAGTGCATTCAGATCAACACAAAAACATGGAGCCAGGTTCTGCCTTCACAAAATGCATGGATGCTGATGCTTAATGCAGAAAATTAGGCTTTCCTCTTTCTATCAATCATATTCAATGGAAAACACACATAGAAGTGAGAGGCTTTAAAAATGTGTTTTATTCCATCCTGCATCTGTGGCTCATCTTGTTCTGGAAGCCTATGGTCTTTGCCACATTACTGGACTTTATCCAGCCTGATAACACAGCTCCATCATTTAAACTTATTACTCAGAGAACTGTCTAGCAAGACAACTGTGAATGCCTGCAGAGAACTTACAGATAATCTCCACATATTTGAGTTGAAACGAAGGAGACTGCAAACTGCTGCAAACTCTATAGATATTAACTGGTTTCAGAGCTTGTTTTGCAATGCCGTGGCACTGCAGTGCTGAATTTTATGCTGTTTGGTCTCCACTGAACTCAGTCAAGGTTTGTGGGTCAGTACCAACAGAAGGACAAGTGTTTGGCCAAACTGAAGGCATTGGGAAGGCTGCCACCATGATTCCACTGCAAATATCTTCCCTGCCCACACATGCATAATGATGCCTCATTCCCAGGCTGCAGCCTGCCTCGAGGGTAGATCTCCTTGTTTGTTTGCAAACACAGTCAGAGCAGCATCACCTACACAAGTTTTCATTAAGTGGGTCAGCAGCGGGCCATTATCACTCCCACGTGCATTAGGTATCAGTAGAAGGTGATGTTACTGGGAATGTCCAGCTGGTTACTCATGTTCCTGCTCTCTGGAGACAGCAGTTCCTGGATTGAAGCTGACAAATAAAGCCTTGTAACAGTGCAGGGAGTCTGCTCAAAATGCAGGATATCTGTTTGACTAGGAAAACACAGTTTCATGTCCTGGTCAGGATGAGAAGCAGAATACCTGAAATTGCAAGTCCCTGACTTTGTGAAATCCTGGGAAAAAATCTCCATCTCGCAAACAAGGACAACAGCCCAATAGTGGTGAGAGAACAACTATAAGAACTATGTGCTTTTGTTAGTCAGACCTAGATATCTTCTCTTTGTCTGAACATAAAAGCACAGGTTCCTCCCATCTTAACCATTCAGTACTATGAAGATAAGAACAATACCACAACCACTGGCAAAAAAAAAAAAAAGAAGGAAATTTTCCTAATTGCTCCATTGGCTTGTGCAGTATATACCTGCATCATACCTGCTGCAGAAAAATGAAAGATCAGAGCTGCAAGAGATATAATTTACAGATCCAAAGTTCTGCCACCAAAGCCTGGGGTAGGCAAGGCCAGTTGTATTGACTGGGTTGAGTGTTGAGCTAAATTTAAATGTTTCTCAGGAGATTAGAATGACATGTGGAAAGTTCAGTAATATTATTTATTATTTAACAGTATGTTTTCATTGTGGACACCGTTCCTCTGGGATGTGTACTCTTGGCTGGTTACAGAGATTGCAGATGGATGCTGCCACTTCGAAGTATCTGTACACTTTGAGCCAGTAAAAACACAATCATCCAAAGAGCCTCTTGTATGATATCAGGAATGTAAGCCATGACTTAGGTTTCCAGGCCAACACAACCAAAAATACCATGTAACAGTCGCAGAGGAAAATGATGAACATTCCCATTTGCTTAATTTTATTTGCCTTTAAGGGCTAGGAACATAAACCAGATTAAAACAAAAAATAAGCAAAGGCCACAGGATGGTTTCTTCAAAATATGAAGCAGTATTTTCTATGAGTTTTTCTATGTTTCAGGAGAGCTATGAGAAGTTATAGCTCACTCATAACTATTTGCATCAGCTGTTAACCAATTCATCTGCAGTTTCCAAACAAACTGCAGCTAAATATGGATCAAAAGTTTTCATCTGCTTTGAAATACACATCCTGGGTACTTGGTCTCTTAGTGAATCTATCAGTTAGAATCCTAATTTTTTTCATGCCTTCTGGTTTAGGTCTGAAAGTAAACAACCACTCTGTATACTTCTAGAAAATGACAAGTTTATATTGGAAAAGTCTTATGCTCCCTTACATCTATGAATATCTACACCCTCAAAACTCACGGTAAACTGAAGGAAAATGATGGTTTGTCCTTTGACCTCCAAGGTCTTGGATCATGGCAAGTTTTTGCCTCAGATCCATTTGACTGTAAATACTTGCACACCTTAACAGCTCACAAGGCAAAAGAAATATTTAAGGTAAACTTCCATTCTGAGGCCAAGTAACCTAAAAATACTCAGACTTTTATTTTGTGACTGTCATTGGTAACTGTAGAAGATTCCTACAATAACAGGGTATTGTCCTTTCCTTATAATCTGATAATTTATGGTATGATTGCAATAGTCAGTAATGTGGTGTCTTTCTGTGCAGTTTAACACCTGACAAAACAGCTTCAAGAGCTGCTTTGGATCTAAATCCAATATAAACAACACAGGCTGCCATTTAAAGCTTAGAAACATTTACACCACAAACATTAACAATGAAGTCCTTTCACTTGCCTTTGGACATCGTTAAAAAAAAAAAATCCAGGACCATTTTAATGTTCCTGAAAGTGACAGAAATAATATGAAATTTAAGATACCTATTCAAGATTGGTCTTTGTATTCAATGAATTTTTGAGGGGTCAGTTTTCATGATTATCATCTCTTCTCTTGGAACAGCAGTTTGGAATGTTGGCTTTGATCATCTTTCTATAATATTTTTCTTTTAATTACCTCTTCCAGTTTCATTGTCACAAATATCTAGAAATCTATTACAAGTAGGTAAAAAATGCAAAATCATTTGCATTTAGATCTTAATTTTTCTCCAGCTTTTTGCTTCTCTATCACAAATTGATTGCCAATTCTCACAATATTTTCCAAATATTTTCAATGTTTAACTGTTGAACCAGAGTTCCTCCATGAATAGATCATTTCCTCTGCTCAAGCCTCTGAAATATAACTTGTACCAACGGGTAAGAGGGGCCCAAGATATAATTCTCTTTGTTGACTGATTAAATACCACTCCCAAATAATTTTCTTGATACAATAAATTATTATGAACCCAATCTTTGTTTCCCACAATTATTCTGTGATAATTGCTTTGAATTTCAGCCATTTTTCTCCATAAACTGAGGTGCTGAGGAAAGCGACTCCCACAGGAGAGGGATTCAGGCATAGCCAGAGATGTCTAATCTAAAAGCCAAGCACATTAAGTATCGTTCAGTTCTGACTTTGACAAATTTTAAGCTATTTAGCAGTGGAACTTGTTCAACCTTTGAAATACCAAGTTTTTTAGAAGTTCACCACCTGTCAGGCTACCTCTGAACAGAGGCCGGCGTGGAAGCAGCACGGGTTAAAGCAGCTTAACCAACAGAAGAGCAAATAATAACCAGCAGATTTTATTTCTATAAACACAGATTAGTGCCAACTGGTGACTTCACGTCTATGGAAAAGTTTAAATATTCTTGTCTAAGTTAAGCCTTGGAGATCTTATTAGAAGTGATGTTTTCTAAAACATTCAGTAGGGCAACCGGAGCTGTGCCATGAGTGGGATAAAATGTCCTGAGCAGAAGCAAGAGGAGAATGGTGACCATCTTGAGCAAGGACAAGGCTGGTCTTGCTGAGCCTGGAGGGTGCTGTGGTCTCCCAGTCACCAGTGTGGACAGCCTGGCCTCCTACCCAGGTGGAGAAGCCCTGGGGTCAGGTGTTTGGGAAGCTCCAGCTAAAATGCCTGAAATCCCCCACTTTGCACTGGTATCCTGACTCCAGGTGTCAGTTCAGAGCCTCCTATTTGTTTCAATAATTTTATCTATCAGATCTACCCTGGCAGAGATGCTCTAAGCACTATGAATCTCCCACTGCAGTTTCCATGGAAATCAGAGGTCTGTTAGGGATCTGCCTGGCTCCCTGCCTGCCTACTCCACATAGTCTTGGAGAGCTCAGAATCACAGGAAAGGGGAAAATTGGAAGGAGCCACTGGAGATCATCTAGTCCAAACTACCTGCTCAGGCAGGATCCCCTAGAGCACCCCTGTCACTCAAGACTGTATCCAGCTGCCTTTGGGGTATATCCAGAGAAGAAGACTCCGCACTCTCTCTGGACAGCCTGTTCCAGTGCTCAGTCACCTGCACAGCAAAGAAATTCTTCCTCATATTCAGGTAGAACTTCCTGTGCATCACTTTCTGCCCCTTGCCTCTCATCCTGTGGCTCATCAGCACCAAGAAGAGCCTGGCTCCATCCTCTTGACATTCTCTCTTCAGATACTTGTATACTTTGAATGAAGACCCACAGCTCCAGGACAGCCAGCAAAGCTCCCTTCCCCTGAGGCACTGCTGCCTTTCATGCAGAATTCCAAAATGTTTGAGCTTTGGTTTGGATTGGAGCAGCACCAAAATGATCAGACTCGAAATCCCCCACAAAAGAGGATTGTATTTCCTGGTCCCATCCAAGATCAACAGCTGGGAGTCAGCCATGAGTGCCTGGGACATTCACTGGTGGATTCACCCAGGCTGAGAGCTTATTCTGAGGAGCAGCCCAAAAAAAGACAGGGGAGAGCAGGAAGGAAAAGGTGCAAGGGGGGGAGGTTTCTTTTTAACCTTTTTTTTTTTTTTTTTTTTTTTTTTTTTTTTAATAAATTACCCTTCCCAGTAAGAAAAACACATTACTTAAGCAAAAGAGCTCCGTATCAGCTCCCGAGTCTGCTCCTCCAATGCAGCCAGAGTGCAGAATTCAAGAACTACAGTTCCTTCCCGCACACCCTCCCCCAGAACATCCTCCCACAAATCTGAATGCATTCAAACTAGGAATGCAATTCAGGCAAAATAAAATTTCTTGGTATCTGTTCCACTCTCAGTAAGAGAGGTTAATCCTCCTTTCCCCCAAGCTATTTTATCCTCTAAGCTTCTTATCACCTTCTGCACCATCCACAATATGAAGACACAGTTTTTGTACATTTCTAAAGTTTGCTGCTGCCAGTGCTGTCAGGAGATTGCATTATGACAGGGATGCAATTTTTTTTTCCCAAATCCTAAGGTAGGAAGTAATGAAATAATATAGAAAATGATGCTGTACACTCATAGCTACTGTCCCCATTTTTAGAAGAGTTTTATAGAATAATAATAAAGAAGTACATTTAAAGACATCTAAACTCAAACATTCTTGAGTGTTCTTTTCACCAGAAGAGAAAATTCAGTTCTCAGGAAACACTTTTGACTTTATTGCATGCAGAAGTAAATGTGATATTCTCTTTTAGTATTTCTTCCTCATTATAATATCTTCTCTTCAGCATCTAAGAAAGAAAACACTTTTAAATTAGAGAGAGCTATTGTTCATAATGTGTGTCAAGGAAGGAAGGAAGTTTTTTAGGGCTTTAAAAATGTTTTTAATAAATGAAACCACAAAAAGAAGCCCTCAAATACCCAGAGCCATGCAAGAAGTGCAAGCCAGCACATGCCCAACCATGATAGCCACGGATTCCTGACACAGATATGCACCAACAGAGCGAGACTCAATTATACAACAGCTTCTCCTGGCACTGAAGGAGTCAGCCAGACCTGTTTTTTTAGAAATCTCAAGCTCACAGCCAGCTTAATGAGATCTGCAGGATGCAAGAGGAAGAAAGGTAGAGCAGCAGGAAAAAAGTTGGCAATAGGGGAAAAAAGGTAGAGCTACACTTCAGCTTTAGGAATAGCAGCGGCATCAGAACCTTCCACTTCCTTTCTCCAAATGATGAAAACAAAGCATTTTTACTTTTGCAGCCTGTTTTGCCACTGAAAACTGAACTGAAAAAGTCCCCAGTCTTGATTTTAGAACCAGAACTAAGATGCAAATGCAAGGAGCAGTTCAAGCTGAAGCTACTAGTGTGATGTGGAGAAATGTGCTGCACACACAGTGAATCCAGGTTAAGACTGACCATCTGGAGTCAGAACTGCATATGGGACCAAACCAAAACCCTGGATGGAAACTCCTCCAGGGCTGGGTATGAATCAAATTGTGGATGAGGACCTATGCCCTGATTTCTAGGCCCATAAGAATGCCATTGTTTTTGTGAATAGGGTATTAGGCCATCTGTAATTTGCCTTCTCCATGCTTTTCCCCCCAAAACACCTCTACTCTCCCTGAGGTAACCCACCAAGAAGTTGCCTCAGGTACTTTATGCTCAGAGGTACTTTATTTTACTGTACTGGCAAGCAAGACTGAGAGACCTCCTTCTTGCTGGCACTCACATTTTCTGCAGCCAGCATTGCTGGGAGACAGCTCTCCTGTGCCAAGGAACTCCCTGCTGTCACTAAGGTTCACCGGTTTAGTGGCATCCTTTCATGTTCATGGTCTGCATCTGCCAGGGGAGAAACCATCCCACCTTTGCAATCTATCCCTGCCACCTGATCCTGGGCTATGACAAATGCAAACATGACCTCTTTAGTTTGCTTATTACAGCAGACAGAGCAGCTGTCTCACACATTTAGGACTTGCTTGTGCTGTCTAAGTTAATCTAAATCTAATTAAAAGTACTTTGGGTTGAAAACAAAAGTTACCACAGAAATTGAAGCTGAGAGATGTAGTTATAATGTTCTGACCAAGTGAAAATACATTATCTCTGTGATTTATACAGGAACTGGAGGACATGGTGGACTCTAGCGTAAAATACTTGTCCAGTGGAACAAATATTTCTGCAAAAAGAAGGTCATGGCAGTTTCTCCAAATGATGGAGCTCTGTAGATAACTTTCCAGTTTTATCTCTGCACTATAAGAATTGCCTGACACAGATTGGATCAACGCTGGGGGCGGGTTTCATGATAAGGGCAGTTTTCAGAAGAAATTATCTTCTCTGCTCAGCAAAGCAGCAGACGGGTCAGGTTCCTCCTGAAGCCAGAACAAACAACAAATCCAGCTCCCAGAGTCTGGGAAAATGAATTATCCCCTCTCCAAGGTGGAACTGCTTCCTTTGCCCTGACAGCAAATATTTTGTACAACTACTAGGCAATTTTAATGGGAAAAAAATGGGATAAAAGCTCAGGAATGAGCAGTGTAGCTACCATTTCTCTCTCCCCTGGCATGAACTGTGTCCTAATTTTGTCCATACCCCTCGAAGGGGTGGAGGATGACTCCTGGTGCCTGAGAAGAGCTCCCTGCTGTCCCTAGGGAAAGCTGCCTGGAGCTGCCAGCTGTCTTTGCCCTGTCCCTCCCTGGGGGCCCTGGATGGAGCCCTCTCCAAGGGCAGCTGCTGTGTGTGGCACTAGATTTACGTGGTGTTTCCTTGGCTGCAAAAGGCTCTAAACCTGGCCAGGGGGAGGCATTGAACCTGACACATCTGGAGAAACATTTGTTATTTGCCATGGTGATGGCAGTTCTGTTGCTGACACTCCAAAACCACACTTAATTTCTATTCCCTGTGTCTGCACCACTGACAGTGGCCCTGGACAGCCCCACAGACCTCACCACACAACCCTACTGTCGTTGGTGGGAGTGACAGGCTCCTCCACCCAAGGCAAGGACCTTGGCCAGGCTTTCTACATCACAGAAACTCTTTTTATTTTCTACTTGTACATGCTATAATTTTTTTTTTTTTTTTGCATAAAGGTTTGAAGTCCTGCCCTCAATTTATTTTTCAAAGGAACACCTAAATGAGTGTATTTGAAGGACATTTTAGAGCTAGACAGGTAGAAACAAACTACAAATGAAAAATATAAGGTACTGTACATAAATGTGAAATATATAAATAAATACAGAATGCATTTGTACTTCACTGATCTCAAAAAGGGAAAAAATATCTCCCATATCTGAATGACCCCATGTATTAAATGGCACCGTGTCTAATTTGGCTTTCATATATGAAAACATTTGGCATTTCCCATAGTAAACCATAATTTCCAAAGTCTTAAAGCTGCCAAGATCACAAAGTGAGAGTAATTATTGGGTATAATTTGGTATGAGTTAGCAGGATATTTGCTATGAACATGTTTTCTGAGCTGCAGGTTGTATATGGCAGCGTTTGCCTTTCAAATGTTGACTTTGAGCTTCTGAAAAAAAGTTAACATTGTTGAGGTATTACAGTCAGCTTGGCAATGTTGGCCATGTTGGCATTGTTCCCCCTTCCAAAAAACAAGGATCCACTTCATTCCAGGAGTGCAGCCTTCAGATCTATACAACCAGGATGTGAGAAATGAGTGCTAAATCCTTCCTCCTACTGCACAGGCTGCAAGGATATACTGAAACACGTATCAGAAAGGGATTGATACAAAAGCATAATGAAAGGTTTCCTCATTTCTATTCAGGAATAACAATCCATAAATAATTGATGCCATTACAATAAATACAAAACCATTAGAGGGGTTTATAGTTGTTTTTAGTGGAGATCATTAGAATGTGTTTTTTCAGTCTAGGAAAATGAGAAGTGAAGAACTAAATCTGGGTAATTAAAAAAGCTGAGAGACTGAAAATTCATGCATAAATTATTCTCTTTCCGTCCATCATGTGGCTGGCGTTTGCTTATTTGCTTTGACTAGCAGGTAATACAAACCACAGAAATGTCAGACTTGCCCGCCCAGTTTTTCCATTCAGAAGATTCATTCTGCATTTCTGCCCCATGGAAGGCAGACCCCAAAAACACCACCGAGGAGGGAAAGCCACAGCGTGAAACCTGCCAGACTCCAGGCACTGCAAAGGGAAAATGTTGAACACAATGTGCTTCCTGCCAGTCCCAAAGAAGTAACATTTTTAATACTGAGGAATGGTTAAAAAATACAGAATTCTAAGTGACACTGAAAAAAAGGGTTAATTAATTATCCAGGTACAATTTTATTTTTGATGAAAATGCAGGATTTATTAAAATAAAAATGGAACCTAAGAGTGTTTGTCCAGTCTCAAAAATGCAGCACAATTGTTGCTTTGATAATTTCCAGATTACTCTGTAAACTTTGAATTCTGCTTGAGAGACTAATTGGCAAAATTCAAAGCTCAGCTGCAGACCAGGCCAAATTCACTTTAGCTCTGAATCCTCAGATGTCCATTTTGACTACATCAAGACTACAGAGAGCAATGCAGCTATTTGTTATGAGGTTTTGGAACAAAAAAACTTCACCAGAAGTCATTTGTCTTCCAGGAACGTTGTCATTTTGTCAGACTCATCACTAAATGTTAGGTTTATCCGTGATCCATCAAAACATGGATAAGAGGTGCCACATTAAAACATGTTAATGGGGATATCTAAGCATGACAGAAATGAAGATCTCTGAACAAATGTCAATAATTTTTAAACAATGCAGTGAGAACACTCAAATTTTTACCATTATGTTAACCAATAATTTTCACAAGGTCCTGCAGCTGGTTTTAATTCAGCAGAGAAGATTCACTGTGCAGTATTCATATCTTAATATAACACCAGGTTTGTTGCAGTTCAGTTTGGAATTGAGCCACAGAATAAGATTTTTTTTTCAACTTCTTAAACTCTGTCTCAGGGCAGCTGCAATTACATCACATTAACACCTTTAAAACACAGGTCAAAAATGCTCTTTCTGTCTTGGGAACCAGCTATATGTGGAGCCTGATCTAAAATCTCCTGCTGGGGATTCAGTGGAGCCTGGATCATGTTCAGACCCATCTGAGCAGATGTGGGTGGAATCACCAGTGCACTGAGAAATCAAGCAATGAATGGTCCTGTTTGTGCTGCTCTGTTTTCCACTTGACAAAAATGCATGTCTAGCCAAAAGGGCACTCCAAAAAGGAGAAAGCAGCTTTAATTCTGACAATAAAATTCAGTGGTTTTAGATGGTTGGTGGGCAGAAGGACAGGTTTCTCCTGACTACTGAAAAATTACTTCAGACTTGTATCTTCCCAAACTTCTGTCTCTCAGCTTCAAACTTACCATATTATGACCATATTCTGGTTCTAATAAGTACAATATAAATAGGTTATCTGAAATTATCACTCCCTGTTGTTACCAGGATCTGTAAGAAATCTGCTACTCCTTAAATATAGAGAAGCAGAACTATTGGTTAATTTATTACATGTAAATTATCTGAAATGTGTATGCTATTTCTGCATCAGAAAGTAATTTCAGGCTGCTCAGATGAGGGAAAATCTGTTTGTTATTCACCAACCCTTGCTGCACAGTCCAGGAAACCTTTTTTTTAACGCATAGTCTGTTTGCTCCAGATATTCTCCCTTTGTGCCACGTGGACACTGGGGTTGTGCAGTATTTTTGTGCTTCCTGGCTGAATACAGAATAATAGCTCAACAAATGGGGAATAGTACTGCTGCCAGTTATTTCTCTTCCAAAACTCTCATGGTGTAGGCATTCCTCACTACAGGCATGTGGTGGAGCTGAGCTGCTCCTTGGGCTGAGACAAGGGATCAGGAATACCTGCTTTTGCAGTAATTCACTGACTCTAAGCTGTCAGGTGTATTTGCACTGTAAGGCAGAAATTATAGCTGAGGAAAGGGTGTCAGGTAGTGCTAACTCATCCAGTTATTTTTACCCCATTAGTACCCTTCCTCTGTCCTAAACTGTTTTTAAGCCAACTCTTGATAGCAAGAGTTTTTTGTTTCTTCGAGTCAGAGGTTAGATCGGCAGTATTTCTGTTTTCTGTCTGATCAGCACACATGGAAAGAGCTACTCTGTGTCTTTTCTCCTTTCCTCTCCTCCAGGAGCAGGGGCACAGTCTGTGCTTGCTGACACTGAGTTTCAAAGATAATCTTTACTGCAGTACCCAGGACAAGGCACAAAATCATAGAATCACCACAGAATGGTTTGGGTTGAAAAGAACCTTAAAGATCACTTAGTTCCATCCTCCCTGCCTTCAATTTCTCCTGCCTGGAAGAGGATCCAGGGAGAAAGGAAGAGAGAGACAGAGCTCTGTGCACCTGGTTGGTTGAGGGGTTTTAGCTGGAGCTGTGTGACTGCTGTCATACATCCACCTTTCCTTGGATCTTGGTGGACATCATGGAAAACTGCCAAGAGGATGGAGAGCCTGAGGGGAGCAGAGAACATGGCAGCTTTCACAGCAACCTCATAGTTTGCCATGTGAGGAGATAGGGATGAGCAATGGCATTCCTAGGGGATGGACGGGAGCCTTGGATCTGGATACTGCAATGTGCAAAGTGGAGCTTGAGGGCTCAGAGCAGACATGATGTGAGGGAAAGCTTGCCCAGAGCCCTGGTGGGAGCTGGAGGAGAGCTCCAGATGAAACCTTTGCCAAAGCAGCAATTAACACACCACCATTAATTTTCCCCTGAGCTCGGCAGTGTCACTGGTGGAGGTATTTGTGTTTCACTGGGCCCGAGCTGCACTCACCTGTATCTGGAGCGAGGTGCTGCCCCACATGTGAAGTGAAACATGTGTAACACCACCCAGAGAGTGCCTGTGAGACTGCACAGGCACCCTGGCCGCCCACGGGTGGTGCAAATCCCCTGCCACTCGTCATGCCAGCTTCTCCATCTCAAAAAAAATGAGGATAAAGTCTTGGACCTCTCCCTCAGGCGCATTTTAATCCACTGCCAAGAAGTCACCTGTAAGGCCTATGCACTGTTATTTTTTAATTACTCTCAGGATAACCTGGGGCCCTGCCTCTTTTCTGACTTTTTTTAATGATTCCCCTTTCCTTGAAGTTTGTAACCTTCCAGCTGCCAAGTGTTTTGGGCTATTTCTATTCCTTCCTGAATCTGCCATAAAACCAGCACAGCTCCAAGGCACTCAGGTAGACCCAGCTCTACAAGGCAGCTGCCAAGTGGTGTATCCTAAAAATTAACATAAATAAAATCCCCCAACACAACAAAACAAAAGATCCACTTTAGATCTCCTTTAGAAATCAGGCTGAACCTTGAAAAATTAGTTCAGTGTCTTGTCTTATTTTCTGCTTCAGGCAAAAAAACTGCAGGACCTTCTGTGATGATCAGGGTTAGTGCTGGAGTAAAACTGATTTTCATACAACAAATTGTGTTTAGTTTCTGCTCTGTATGTGCATGTAGGAGGTTATTTACAATTCTCAAGGCACGCTGTTGGCTGCATTATATTTTGAGATTGTTTAGCCCAGACACTCTTGCTGCTGTTACCCCTGTCCTCTCTAACTTCTGATAAAAGCAAAGACAACATAAATTCATACGTGCTTGGTGATTAAATAGTCTGCTTAGGTTTTTCAGTGTGCAGTTTTGTCCTTTAATATAAAAAGAATACGCTGAGGTTTCCAAACCCGGTTTTTTAGTGATACTTGTTATCAGATGAAAACATTTAATGTGAGCCCATATCCTTTCATAAATAAGAGAGTTTCTCACTTTCTAAAGTTTCTCACCTTGTGACCTCAGAAAACACTTCAGTTTCTCTGACAGGAACTCTAAGTCATAACAGCATATTTCCACAGCACAACACAGCTCTTACTACTGAACTCTCTCAATATTTCCTGGCCAGGAGGGATTAAGAAGCAGTGAAACAAAACTATTTTTACAGGTTTGGTTGTCTGGCACTCTCACTATTTGCTTAAGCTGGCAATTTATGAGAAAGCAGTCTCCCTCTCTTTCTCTCTTGCACCACCTCAAACAGTGTTACTTCCACCATCCCACACTATGAAAAATATGTGCATTTTTAGGGCAAGAGAACTGCACCCATTTAAACCCTAAACACGGGTTAATATGGACATCATAATATAATTACATTAAAACAAAGCCCTTTTTCCTGAGGCACCCCCTTTAAGCCCCTCGGGCTGTTGGAAACTCATCAATGATCATGAGGAATAATGTCACTCTTCCCAAGTTTTCACACCCTGGAGAATCCAGAAACCTTGCTCTACATCAGGAAGACATCACCACTTGACTAAGAAAGTGCTAACCTCTTGTGGGCTCTTACCACAGCAGAGCTGTGGGTGAGAAGCATGGATGGAGTCGGATGAAAGCTCTCAAGGACTTTCCATCCCACTGAGAGCTCTGAAGGGGCTGGTTGGTTTCATATTTGTTTTGTTTCTGCAGAAACAAACTGCAAATATCCATGGAGACATCAGAATGCCAGGAAACCCTTACAAAGATGACCGTTGTGTCTTGCTCTGAAAAAAACAGATGTTTGTTAAAATGTCAGCCAAATGACTTATGTGTCACTGACTCTGAGGGCAGCACAGCAGTCCTGCAATGTTGAAAAAGCAATGATAATGAAAAATGGTCACTCACCACTATTGAATTATATCTGGCATCCTTACCAAAATGGTCATTCCTGCTGCAGTCCAAGCAGTGTGGAGGTGGTTGGCATCTCTGTGGCTCAAGACTCCTATTTATTTCCACTATTTTGATCCATAGGTCAAACCAGTTATTTGGAAATTGATACAGGCTACTTTATAGTTCTGACATTTCTGTTTCCCCAGTGGATTGCATTAAAGGTTATTGACCTCTCTAGGGCTGAGTAAGCCCATAGAGAATGTGCTCTGGGAGACTTCAGCACTAAAAGCTGTAACATTTCTTCACTTTAATAACACATACCAGATAATTCCAATTACTGGTTGCTTTTGGAGTTCCATACAGAGGGAGAAGGGGATTTACATTTACAGCTCAATTCCCAGCATGCTTTACAATATAAGCAATGTCTATTATTTATTATGTGTCCTTCCTTCTCTCCCTGCGCTCTGATAGATTGATGCTATTTGATCAATCACAGATCTGCAGCCTGACACCATAAGTTTCAACCACTCTGTCTTTGTCCAAATGTCACAGAAGGGCTGGGAGTGCTCCCTGGCCCGTGAAGAATCAATGTTTAGGCCGTAGCCGTGTGATGATGTCTTTAGAAAACAAGACTAAACAAGAACACACCAGACAACTCAGTCCCCTGACTTCAAGAGCTGCAAGCACTCTGCTTCATGCGTAATTTCTTGTGGATGAAATGCATGTATGTGGTCTGGAGGACAGATGGGGAGAGCATGTACAGAAGTAGCTTTCTCTGTGAAAATAGGAGAGGAGAAGCAGCAGGTAGGGAGCCCTGCTGCCACAACATCCTGTGTGAGGAGTGTGCCTCATGAGAGAGATTATATCAGTTACAAAAGACTTTAAACTTCCCAGATTTGAGCTGAAGTGTCTGAATTCCCGACAGTGTATTGGCTGTTAATTCCAGACAGCTTGTCTAAATGGTTCTCATGTTTCATTATAGATGGGTTCATAATGATGCAAGTTCCACCTGTAAATTATCTGGAAATCAATACTCATGTTGACAAAGTTAATACTCCTATTTTTAACTGAAACAAAGGGAAAACAACCGCAAAATGGTTTTGAGAAGTTTTCCTAAGCATTATTCCATTAATCCTGCCCTGGACACAGAAATTGGGAAGATCAGTGAGTTAAGTGTGGCTTTTCACAGGCAAAGAAGTTTATACTTGAGTACTTACTACCATGACTCAGTGATGTGAATTTGGTAAGGAACCTCAATAAACAAGAGTGCAACAAATATTGCTGGACTTGGGAGGACCAGATCAGTGGTTACTGAAAGATAAATATATCCAGATGTGTTTATCAGTTGTTCACTCGAGTATTCAAGCATAAATAACTAACTTGTTTTAAGTTACAGCTCTGGTTTGTGCCAGGAATCCCCCTGGCAAACTAAGGAACTTTAACAGTTTTAGAATGGCTATGGGAGATTGCATCTGCTCATGTTGAATGTCTAAATGGATACACAAAACTGTTTTAATTTTGCTTTTGTATTCTCATCAGTCAGCATCTAAACCCAAGGGAAAAGGCTGCCAAACAGGGTTCATTCCTCCCTCCTGGAATATTGAAGGGGATGATGAGAAAGGCCATCTCCGTTGCAGTGATTAACTGTAGAGAAGGATTCACAGCTGTCATCTCATTTCAGGGTTAAATACATGTCTTTAGTCTGGAATGAGGTTTCCAAGAGTCTTGGAAAGATGGACTGCAAGCAAAAACTCTCATCTTGTCCTTTCCTGTTCAGTCTTCTCTCAATTTCCTTCTCAAATATCTGACTCTTCCCACACGTCGTAGGCCCCATGTGGGGACTTACCTACTCCAGGAGTGGGGAGTTCTAAGTGCTCCTGCCACAGGATATATTGCACCCCTGAGCCTGACTTATAGATCATGTGAATTTAAAAGCTTCTTTTTTTGTGTGAGTTGAATCCCCTTATGGCCAAGTTTCTTGGTAAAACCACCAATAACATAAATGCTGTGTGAATCTGGGCCCGCAGTGTGGCTGCTCAAGGCCTCTGCGTTTTATTTGAGTCACTGAGCTTCTAATACTCTTCATGGGTGTCAGGGCACTATTCCTGTAGCATGTGTTGTTTTCTTTTGGAAAAAACTCAGCATGAGATCCCTCAGAAATCAATAGAAACTTTTTGAGTAGGATAGACAACACCTACTCAGCTAATCTGGATTTAATCTCTACTCAGGGGAGAAAACTGCTGCTCCTCCTTGTCTGTTTTCCCTGAATTAAACACAACTGATTCACTCCTAAGCTCCTTCATCAGCTTTAGAATATGGATGAGTAAAACCAAACCAAAATTTTTTTAAGCCCCATTTTAGATTCACATAAAGAAGCAAAAGCTTAACTATAGGGAATCATGCTGTGCAAAAAGTGAATTTCAACCTCCTCATTATTTTATGTGATTTAAAATCTAAGAACAACATGCTCCAAAAATTTCTTACAAAAGAGGACCACATATTTATCTAAGTGTTCAGATATATCTCATACCAAAAATGAAATTGCATTAGTCTGAATGGAGGATTACACCTACAAAGCCTACATTTAAAAGGGAATTTATGGTGTTTAGATTAAAATTTGCTTTAAGGCTCAGTGGCAGTGATTTTGTCCCCAGACCTAAAAAAACCCTAATCCAAATGAAAGTAAATTTATTTAATTTCTAAAAGCTGTGATTTGGTAAGGAGGTGCACGATCATGTCATTGGAGGTGGGAAATTAAGTTGCCCGGGCGCAGCAATTGCTCACTTCAGTGGCATGTTTTGATTCCTTTTGAATTTGTCCTTGATACCAAATATTCAAGATCTGCAAATGTTTCTTTTGGGGGTGGGGAGGAACTACAGCCTGATAAATATATAAATATTCAACTTAAGAATAACTTTTAAAATAAAATATTCCCTTATAAGTAAAAGTTTCAAATTAGGGAAAACTTCAAACCCATAGACACACTCTTTCCATTTGAGCAACCTGATCTGTGAATTTTATTTCAATTTGGAACAGCTTTTCGATCCCCCAAACAATGCAAACTTGATTTTCAGACAGTTCCCTGGCCTTTGAGTTTGCTAAATGTTGCACTGTGCTCTCTTAACTGCTACGTGCAACACGATGCCAGCAAAAACAATAGCTGTATTTATGAAATATATTATTGTAGCTTCCAGCCCACAATTCAGAGACTTCATGGCTGGAATCTAAATTATGTGCCAGCATGCACTCAGTTGTTATTAATCCACAGTTGGAAACACGAGCCAGCCCTCAGTATGAAATATTCTTCTCTGTGAACTGGTGAACTACTTCTGTAGATAGAAATTATCCCAATAATTTGGCAATTCACCAATTTCCTTCAGCAAATGAGCTCTGATGAATTGTTTAGTCTTAGAGCTTATCAAGGTCACTTCAGGTGAGTTTTCACCAGAATGTGTGTACACTGGCCTCTCAATTTCTTCCCAATTTCTTTTTTTTTTGCTCTGTGTAATAGTTAATCTCTCAGTGATGTGTTGTGTTCCAAAACCTGCCTTCTGACACTAGAAAACGATTCTCAGCCTGTCTTGCAGGTGACAAGGTTTCATTTGCTCACGTGCAGGTCACACTGGTTTTCTTTCTTCAAAGATTTTGACTACAAAAACCATCCTGTTCAGAAAGCCATGGCTCCTCCAGGGAATGACAGCTTTCTGGCACGAGCCAGCACCATTCAGAAAGCAATATTTGCTCACTTAGAGTGGGGCTGAATGAACTCCTTTGGGCAAAAAGATCTTGTGGGAATGAGAGGATGATTATGAAGCCCAAGCAATCCTCCACCATTGTCTCCAAGCAATCCTTATCAACTCAAGATCTTACAGAAACACCACAGAAAACTTTAGGCTGGAAGGGACCTTGTGAGTGAATTTGGTTAACCCTCCCTCTCTATTTTTGCTTATAAACACAAAATCCAAGCCCTTGGAAGGCTTCTGAGCTGCTTCAGGATCCCATACCCTCTTTGGGAGCCATAAAAATCAAGCAGGCTCTCCCAGCCCCGTAATCTTATACAACCTAGTGGACTGCTAGGATGGTGATTGCTCAAGTCTGCAAACCCATTTCAGTAGCAGCACCAGCATAATTTGATGGCACTGGAAGACCATCATTATCCTCTGCTCCACCAGGAGAACTGTCTAAGAAAAAGCCGCCAATTCCTGTTGCCTCCCAGATCTACCACGACTGCGGCTCACATCAAGAAAACCAAATTCCCTCAGCATTGCTAATGAGTGCTTTCTTTTTCCATCTCCTTATCATTATGGTAGAAATCTCCCTAAGAAAGCCTCAAGCTTGGTGAATGGCAAACTTAATTGGATATGCCTGGCTCAATATTTCTATTTTTGATAGGCTAATTAGAGTGGGCAAAAGACAAACCACTTTTATATTCAGATGACTTTGCAGACTGCAGTGTTTTTCTTTTATTTATCAAAATCATATGTGTCTATTTTAAGCTCTTCATCCTAAAATACTATGTCCTGGAATCTGACAGAAGGTTCCTGAAGAAAATACAAAAATGGTAATTCGAGAATTTAGGTCATTTATAATCAACGATTCAAAGCAAGATGCTGGAGACAGCTGAAACAATAGGGAAAGTACTGAGGAGAAGGGCAGGAAATAGTATTCCTGCTCAGATTTCAATGGAGCCACACAATGATACTTCTAGATGTGTGTCCACAAAAAAGATTGTGTGCAGGAAATTTAGCATCTCCATTTCCCTAAACCATCACATACATGCAATATACTCTTCTGCCAGTTAACAAGAAAATTTTCTGGCTAATCTGTGCATAAAGACAGCAACAGACAGTTCTTGCTCCAGCCATCCCTGATCTGGGGCAGAAAGGTGCCACTTCAATATGTTAATGAAATCTTCATCCCATTATGTGAAAACCAACTGCAGACCACAAGAAGATTCTGTGTTGGAATTTCCTGAAGGTTTTTTCAGCCTATTGTAAGTAGAGAATTTACTATGCTGCCTAATCCTTCAGTTTGTGGATATTTGCCTTTTTTTTGTCCAGGTAGGGCAAAAATGCACAGGGAATATATTTTTGCCCATTTCTCTCAACTGGGCCATTTAAACATGGGGGGTGTATTACAAAAAAAAGAAGGAATTTGACCCTGAAATTAATTAGCATTGGGATGTCATGTGTAATTTTAAAATGGCTTATCCCAAAAGGGAGAAGTTAGAGAGCCTACATGTGGGTTTCTTTAAGGAGTCATATCTCCTACAGATCAACAGAAAGCCGATAGGCTGTGAGGTTTCTTTTCCTTACATTCAGTAATTACATTTAAAACAAAAACATTGGCAATAAACCCCACACCTTCAACTCTTTTACAAAAAACATCTGAGTTTATTTGTAGCTCAGACCAAACCACTGCAGGCTTTGATCAGGGCAACACCAATAACGGCACTGGGGACTGGCAGGGAGGGAGGGCACACTGCCAGCCCTGGCATCCTCTGCCCAGGAGCTCCCACACTTTCCCGAGGCTGGCAGCAGGCAAGCCCCAAGTGCCCTGCATGTTTTCCACCCCTGGCAGAGGTGCAGGGCCAGGGACAGTGGCACAGAGAGGCTTTGGATGTTCCTGCAGAGGAGCAGCTGCAGTCATCTCCGTGGGGAGCAGTGTCAAATGGGGGAGCAGCATGGAGCCTTTCAGCCCTAAAGGCCAATCTGACCTGCATTTCCCCTGAAAAGTACAGGGATGTCTCAAACACCTGCAGCAAAGACTGGAGGTTTCCTTTTTATCTCATGGACACGTGGTACCTCCAGCTGCTGCCTGAGGAACAAAGGATGAGTGAGGGCGAGAGATCTGGGGCTGCGCTTTTGCCTTCCCCTGTTAAATTAATTCATATTTAGATACAACTGACACCTCTTCAGATCTGATTTTAAGTTATTTGCCTATGGAGTAAGCTAATTTAATAGATAATTAACATGAGAGAACATGGATTCATTTATTTTTATTTTGTGAAGTCCTTGGTCTCTGATAGGCATTTTTGTATTCAACTGATGATATTGTGCAAATAAAAATAAGAGGATTGGTCATATTTAATGAGCCCAAAATTATTTTACACTGGCAAAAGCATAAATTTGAGACAATGGCAATAAAAAATACTATCCACACCTGCTTTTTAGTGCTTAGTTTGCCTTTAAAATATTTTGGGTGAAATTATGTATCATCACACCCAGAGTGAGTCTGGACAAAGATCAGGAATTTTTAAATGGCTGTAATAAAATGTGATAGTATTCTTGGATGGGAAATATTAGACAGATGGAAGGAATCCTACTAATGCCCAACAATGCATCAAGCAATGTAATTACATGCTGTAGCCAGGATCCAGTTACTAATGCTTTGCAAGGCACAAAGGTATATGGAACCAACTATTTTTACAGCTGTCATAAAACTCCATTCCTGCTAATATTCCTCCACCTCTCCTATGTGTATTGCCATAAGCAAAAAATCTGGATGCTAGCAGAGAAAAAGCAGGAATTACAGCAGGACAAAATCTGTTTTGAGCCCACAGCAGAACAGATAGCATTGTGCCAGCATGGGATGGTATTTACAGAAATCCCATGATCTAACCCAGTAAACTCTGTTTACCAATTTAGAAACAAGTCCTTTGTAGTTTAGGGTTAATGCAAACCCATCTTAAAAGCTAGGGTCAGTTTATTCCTGGTAAATCAGCATAATACCAGCAGAAACCCCACAGTTGTCACCATAAACACATGTCACACAGTGCTGCCAGGCTGCTGCATCCCTGAGTTTGGAGGAAAGGCTGAGTTCTCAAATTCTTTCCCAGTTTCTTTTCTTACTGTGTACCACACAGACCAAACCCGTAGAGAGATGCACGTATCTCTGTAAATCTCCACATCTGTGCTGTTTGAGTAGAAATAATTGGCATTTTCCACAGAGGCTGTATGGTGCCAAGGGTTGTACTCCACTGGGCCAGGGATGGAGCCTGCAGTTGGCCACAGGGGTCCTGCTGACACATGGCAAGCCCCAAACCATTCAGAGAGACAGCATTTGTCAGGAATAATACTCGATGCACACAGCCAGGAAAATTGGAACCAGACTCAGGGCTCATGTGCTGGAAAAAATAACTGTGATTGTGGAAAAACTACTCTTGCAGCCTCCATGGCTGACTCCAGATTACAGATATGGATTTGCTGTGCACAAAGCCCCAGTGCTGGGGTTGCTCATTTATGGAAATGAAGTGTGGAGCTGGCATTTAAACTAGTTGTACCTCCATAAGTGAATGAGAGCTCACTACAGCTGCAACTGTTTAGCAAAGTGCATGGAATTATAATTGCTCAAGTTTTTTCATTTTTATCTATCGCTTATATATAAATGACTTATAAAGAATATTTTCTCTTACAGTTCTCTTTAACTTATAATTTAATTTCATTAATTGACTTAACAAAAGATCTGATTCAGATATGTGGAAGCCAGGGAAGAGATTAGAAGCTGGAGGCTCTGCAGTCTTCACTGCACATGGTAGCATTATTTTCTGGAAGATTTCACATTCTTAATTTAATATTTTTTCCATTAAGTTCAATCTTGCTACAGTTAAGTTATAAATTGATACTTCCCAGAGTCACAGTTACTGCATGTCTGAGGTATATAATGATTCATTAATTTAACAAATCATCAAATACCACATGTATTATTAGCTTTTAATAATTACTGTAGCCTTCCCACAATGCTCTCATAATTCCATTCAAAGGGATATAAACAACACTGTCTAATGACTGTTGTTAAAGAGGCCATGAAACTTGCTCAGGTAGTTTTTCTTGGCCATGTTAAAGGAAAGCTCGGGTTCAGAGGTGAACAAGAGTCATTCCTACCTTTATTATTTAAAATGTATTCTCATTGGCATTGTCTGCCAGCTTATTTACACAACAGTTTTTCCTGATTCATGTTTTGCTTTTCTGGATTGCTGGAGCCCTTGCTTTGAGCAGCTTAGAAGATACAATGGATGTGATTGTCTTAGATGCTGAGATACTGAGAGGAAATATCCGAGTCCTTCAGGTTCCTCCTTGCACTGAGCTTCAGCAATACTTTACTTAATCATTTTCTAATTGAATCCATGCAGCATTTGTTCCCTTTCAAAAGGAGGGAGGATGTCAGCTAATTATATGCTTCATACCAGGATGGGAATGATTAGGCAATTATATATCTCCAATAACAGAATCTTCTAGAGGAGCTGTTTCTTGTGGGGGGACTTTATCTGTTTTCCCTTTCTTTTCAAAAGTTTTGCTCAGCAGAAATATATCCCTGGCTTTTCTTTACCAGGATATTGCCACTGGAAAGTTGCATTCTACAGATATCAAGGAGAAATTAAATACAAACAGAAATACTAGGAAAGTATTACAGCAGAAGATCACATATGATGATAAAGCAGTAGCACTTTTGCATATATAGTACAAAGCACACCCTACACTAATGCAAACACCAAGCACAGCAATTTCCATTATCCTTCAGGCATATTCATCACAGATTTTTTTTTGGCCCTAGAATTAGCTTGGAGAATAACAAAAATCAGACGTTTTAAGTCAATTTCATTTGCTGAGATTAAAGCAGAATGATTAAATGAACAGCAAACAGTGCCAAAATTGAAGTTTGGATATCAACATTGTCATTCTTGCAAACTTTTCCAGAGTTATAAATCTTCCATATTTTGCTCAAGGATTTTCTTTTCGGATTTTTTTTTGCAGTGACTTGATGAAAGGTAGCAGCACTTTATGGATATTATAAGTGGTGCAAAATGATTGGTAGCCTTGAGAATTCTCCTCGCTTGGAACGACATTTAAAATCTATGAAATTTAATTAAAAATACATATATCATAATTGCTGTGCCTAGCTCTCTTCAGCACTCTGCTATCCTATCTAAACCATCCCATTTTCCATTTTTCCTGCACAATGGCTCGGAGCTGGCCGGCATGAATTGTTGTGACTCTATCAAAAGTAGCAGGTGCAGTGTCAGAGCTTTTTTCCTCTGCTAAACCAAGGCACGAGCAATTTAGCACCATACATGTGGGAGTTCATAATCCCTGACACAGAACACTGTAACCATTAAGCCACTGACCAGAAGTCCCATCAGAGATGCTCAGCTTGTATAATCCTGAGGATAGCTGAAGCTTTGAGGCTTTAAACCAGTTTCCTAGCAGACCAGAAAGCCCTCTTGAAGCATATTCATAAATGTTTTATTTTTTCATCTGGTACTTATGCAGTTCACATTCCCTGCTCAGGGTGGGAAGGGGGTGTGGAACTGGATGATATTTAAGGTCCCTTTCAACTCAAAATGTTCCATGGTTCTGTTTTAGAACCCTACAAATACAAATGTTTTCAGAAAAAAGTATGTGATTTTCCACAAGTCTGTATCTCCATGATGAGGATGAGCTTGTTTTGGAGAAAGCAGGTGATATTATCCCTTCTTTTTCCATCCAAGGAATACTGTATGCACAGCAGAGAGTGTAATGTTGAGCAGCATTGATAAAACAAAGCTGAAAACATTGCCTGGATTTTGGTTTCCACAACATAAATATTACATCTTCCCTTGTTCTCCTCCCAGAAACCATCCTAGAGGCAGCAAATGTAATCCCTTTTATTTGATTGCTGTGAAATCTCCTGCTCTTGTCAGAATTACTGATAATCCTCACGGATGGAACAAGCCCATGTTTTCAAAAGAAATGGAAGTATCACTTTGATATCCTCTTTTTCACACTGGCTGGGTGAAAACTTGGCCATTCCTTGGCATCTGGATGGGATGCCCTCTGCAGTACTTCCTCCTCCACTCTAACTTTCCTCTCTGTAAAACAAGAGCCACAATTACTGCCCTCCTCTGTGGTTTGTGTGGAAATCCATTGATGCAGTTGTGCCACTCTCAGAACCTCTTTAAAGCTGAAAGTACATTCTAATTTAGCTTAATTTAAAAAGGTTGGTTTTTTTTTATAATAAGAGGACTTTTACTTTTTGTTTTTAAGCAGCCCTTTACAATTCATGTTTTATGAGTTCCTTTGGCTTAAATTGGCAGAGTTATTGTCTCTCTTAGCAAGTCTTGAAGTAGTAAAGATATTAGTTAAGTATTACAAAGTAAGTAATTAGGCCTTCAATTATCATTAAAATTGTTTTTTAACAGCTATCTGCTGATACAAAAACCTTTTGATCCTATAATAGGGCTTGAAGTAGCACAGTGCTCAAAACAAAGATTAGGTTACTCTTACATTAAATGTCTCTATTTATATAGAAACTATTTCTGTCTAAACATTACAAAGGAGATTGTATTATCACAAGCAATTATTTCAGAAATAATTAAAAGGCTCTTTCTCCTTCAAAATGAAATTTGAGCCCAGTTACAATCAAAACACTTCCTAGTTTTGTTTTTGTTACATCAGCAAAACCTTAAGAAGTCACCTTCAAGAAGACAATCTATAGAATACCTTGATGTATTTATTTAAAAAGAAGGTTGTTTTCTCAAGGAAAAAAGCTCTAGGAGACATCCCCTCTGAAGAACTTAACAAGGAGGAGGTCTCCTGGTCTTTAAAAAGATTCTGCTGATGGTTGATTGCCTTTTTTTTAAAAAAAAACAACCCAAACACCCAACTGGCTCCCTTAATTAGAGTCTGCAGCAGCATCTCCTCAAATTAAAAGTTATTGTCAAACACTCTCTGCAAGACAATGCTAAACCAAATGGAAAGATATAAAAGTACATCCCAGGGTTTATGCAGCAGAGAGCTGGAGGCAACAGGCCTTGTTTGATGGTGAATTAAAAAAAAAGGCATCGTTCTCATTAACGCTCATTGTGTCTGAATGGAGCCAGCAATTGCTCCAGGGTCTATGTAATTAGATTTAGCACTTGCTTTAATAAAAGAAGGATACAGGAGGATGTGAACTATCATTTTCTGCAGGTCTTAAGTGCTTAAGGAACCTCTGCTAGGTTCCTTCTGCTTGAAAGAAAGACACTTTTGTGCCCCTAACTAAAATAATACTAACAATAACAACAATAACAGTAGTAATAATAATATTGGTAACATCATTAGCAACTAGGTTTGGTTTAGTAGTGACATTTGTGTGTGTCTGTCAAAAATCTGGTAGTGAGGAATGAAGAAGCACCAGCAGAGAGGTAGAGAGGCACCTTATCAGTTCTGGGGAGGCAGCACAACAAAGCCCTGCCCCCAAGGTGAGGTTACAGAGCATCTCAGGAGAAAGTTTTCATTCACAAGGCATGGGGACAACAGGAGGACAAAAGTAAAAAGGGATTAAAGAGACAAAGAAGAGAAGGAGCATGTCCTGCACCCTTCTTCCTTCATACTACAGTCATGATGTGTGCCAAAAATATCTTTTAATCCATCTTGAGAGACCCCCAAGAAGCAGCACAAGCATCCAGCTGAGACTCAGATGCCTTTGCCTGCAGCACTAGATGTATTTTTAAGGGCTCCCATCACGCACAGATCTGGTGTGACTCTGCTTAACTTGTGAAATCTGATCACAGCAGTAGGTGATATGACTTTAGGCAGAGTGGGGGCTCTGAGGAAGAGGGAAATGAAGGTAGTGCAGTAAATAACAGCACCAGGAGCTCTGTACAACATGACTTTGAGTCTGATTAAAGCTGCCTTAGACGCCAAATTTGTATGATCTTCTACCAGGCTCGTTAACTGTTCAGAAGCTGGTATTGATGGAGGTTTTAAGACAAAAGAATGTAACTCCTGAACCATGGAGAGTGAGATCACAGCAGCTACTTCATCTCCTGTAGTCAGCTCCAGTTTGCTGTGGTTAAAATAAACATAATTATTCATTCTTATAAAGGAACAAAGATATTATTTCTGTCCTTATGAATCAAGTTAGCACAATTCACCAGAATATTTTCCTACAAATAGAGATTACCTTTCTTTTTCTCACCACTGATGGCTCCATCTGCACCAATCTGAAGTTAACTTCAATGAAACTACTCTAGGTGTAAAGGAAATCTGGTTATATTTGAGGATTATAAACCTGATGGGTTTTCTGGGCAATCTGAGATGAAAAATATCACAGAATGGTGTGGGTTGGAAAGGACCAACCCCCCTGCAATGAGCAGGAGCATCCTCAATCAGGTCAGGGCCCCATCTAACCAGGCCTTGAATGTTTCCAGGGATGAGGCCTCCACCACCTTTCTGGGCAACCTGTTTCACCATCCTCATCCTCAAAAACTCTCCCTTACATATATGGATGACCTCCCCTTGTAGCTTTGGTCCTGGACAAGGCATCAGGCTCTATAATCCCTCCCTGTTGGACACAGCAGGTTCCAGGCCTACGTGTTTTTACGACCATGAACCTGACTCCCCTCAGTTTGACCAAAAATGCTCCATTTTGTGTGTGTGGGGGAATGATGCCTTAAGTTTTAGCTTTCATGTTTTTCAGATTCTGTGCTGCCTAGAGGTGTAGTTCTGAGCCTCACATTAAGTCTTAATAAGCTCTCTTCACAAAGTAGGTAGACAAAACAAATCCCTTTTCTGCTGGAGATCAAGGACAACGAGTACAACTTTGAGGTCCAAAAGCACAAACAACAGTGGATTGAAGAGAGAAAACAAGAAGGATGAGACCTCACAACCAAAAGCTGTAAATGGACAATTAAACCCTAATATGCAAATGAACCAAAACTTATAAAAAAGGGAAACCTCGTGACTGCTTGTCCATTTTATGGCCATTTTGGGTCCATCTTGGGTGTAGCCCTGGCCAGGCTCTTGTCCTGCCCAAGCTGTACCCTTAAAGGCCTTTTAATAAATATCTACTTTATTCTCTAGCTCTGTCCAGTCTTTGTTCCAGGTCAGCCTTCCCAAGGCATTAGAAGTAGGAACTAATATATCCTGTGAAAGCACACATGCCTTGTTTTGTTTATTCTGAGCAGAAGCTCTGAAACGTTACACCTCAGCAGATAAGATGCCCGTGCTGGGGTTTTAGATCCATAGGGTGCTTGCAATGATTAAATCAAGGGTAAAAATATGCCAGAGGAGGAAATGAGTTTCCTTCCCCATGCTCTCTGGTGCTTCTCACCTGCTTTTAAGCCTCACCACTGCTCCCCACAAAGCCAAGTTGTGTCTGTGCCTCTTCCCATGTCCCTGATGGATGGCAGCCAGAGGAAAGCCAGGAAGCAGAGCAACAAGGCACTGGAATATGCTTGCTCATATTCTGAGTGATTTTGACGAATAAAACAAGCTAACAAAACCTACACTTTGGAAAACCTGGCACATGGTAGGTTTATAAGCTCATATGGTGAAAAGACTGGAGAATTAAAGCTGGATTAAACTTTTTGTGTTTAAAGAACTCAGGCTCAAAAGCCACCCTGACCCAGAGATCTGAAAGAGAGAAAACTGCATCGAATCAGCTAAAAAATGCTGACTGCTCATCTCAGGCCTCCCATTTTTATGCCTGCCTTTTACTTCCATAAGTTTTACTTTAAAAAATTGAAGTAACAAAATCACAAAAGAAAATGCTTCAGTGATTTCAAACTTTGCAGAAAATTAAAATTGGAGCTGACTCTGAGTCTTCTTTCCACAGAATAGATTCAATTTAGATGAATTGCTGCTATTTTCATATATGTAGCAATGTATAATAAAAAAATGTATATATTATGTATATAATTATATATGTAATTGCTATAAAAGACAGCAGTACCCTCATCTTTGCTGGCCCCAAATGCCTCCTCAGAGCAGTTAAAAAAGAACTATTTTCTAGCTTGGAGGTACAAATAGAGGGAAGGAAGCCACGCAGAGATTTGCACACTGCATTTTGCAGGCAGTGATGCAGAAGGGAGAGTGGATGAGTCCTGTGAAGAGTGCCAGTGATTGCACTGGCTGCTCACAGAGCTAATGGGGAACATGTTCAGAAACCAGCTTGCACCACAACAAAGAAATTAATCACAATTTGTTGGCACGAGCCTGAAAACAATTTCTCTGGGTCTGTAATGATTGCAGTTGTATTGGGCTCCGAGTCTCAACAGCATTTATAGTTATCAAAATACTGTACTATAAACATAATTTCACAGATCCAAACTTCCATTGGATGTAAGGTACTTGAAATGAGAGTATATATAGAGATAGATTTTAAATCTAGATTGCAATTTGCCAGCACAGTCTCCAATGTCTTGAGGTTATGAAAGTCTGCAAAGCCAGTCAAGGAAAAACAGCATAAAAATGGGATGGGGTAAATACTCAAGGTTATTCCCTGTCACCATGCCTCAGGACTGGGATACAGCACAAGTTTAGCACAGTGCCACAGCTGGGACTAACTCATGGCTACAGCCAAAGCATATTTAATCTCTTAGACATAAATATCTTTTATTTTCCTTAAACCCAGCTTGAGCACAGGACTAGTCCAAGAGTAAAAAACCGATAGCGGCAAGAAAGCCTGCAATCAGTTTTTCATCTGTCCCCTAGGATGAAAGAGGAATACGTGAGTCATTTTCTTGTACAGTGGAGAAGCCTGAATCCCTCTGCATCTGGTTAATGCCAAGGACTGGCCAAACCATATTCTGCTGTGATTTGTCACAGATTAAATGCAATCATAAATGTTTCTGGAAGTATTTTTTCATGGGTTTTGAACTCGGCAGTAAAACACTGTTCTTTCAGTGGAAATTCAGCTACAGAACTCCTATAATAATGCCTAGTAATAAAGTGATCAATAAATGATAAATGACTGACATTCTGGCCCTATACACTGAACAATGGAATGCTGAAGGACAGTGACAGTTGTTCCTGTGGGATTTACTTTATTGTTTTCTGTGTCTTTTCAGACTCAAGCTTTGAGTCTTTTTACACTAATGTTTCATAAGCTGCTATTGAAGCAATAAAAACAGAGATAGGGAAAACATTTGGGAGTTATGCCTGCATTTTCGCACATGATTTTGCATTGCTCTCTCTGAGACACTGCAGTCTGTTGGGAGGAAAGGGACTCAGGGTTGCTTTCTTTCATTTTATTTAACTAATTTTTAAAAGCAATATGGAAATTCTTGCTGTGTGAAGAAGGTTTGCTTTTTTAGTCAGCCGTTCCTAAAGATCCTTCACCCACTGCCAGATGAAATAGTAACAGAAAGTGAAGCAGTATTTATTCCATCATGTTCCGTTTGGATTACCTTAAACTAAACCCATTCTCACTATACAGCAAACTTCAGTCTGAACAGTTATTTGGGGATTAAAGTGGTTATGCAAAACGTGCAGAGATGTTGTGGTGCTGGAGGGGAAATCCTGCCAAGAAGGTGGACCCACCTCCCTGAGGAAGAAAGTGGAGATGGGCACTGTGCTGATCGCAGCCCTGGGGATTGGGCTGGGATCTCTCTACTTGGCCCTGTCTCCGAGGATGCCGTGCTGGCTGTAACCGCCTCCTCCTGCCTGTTTAGTGCCTGCATGAACGCGCCCTGTAGGAGCCAGCACAGGTCAGGGAAAGCCGGCGCTGCCTTGGGGCCGATAAACCTGCTGGCCTCCGTGGGGATGCACGGCATTCCCACGCACATCCCGCAGCGCGAATGTTTGAGGGAGTGTACCTGGAGACTCCGTGATTAATCCCAACTAACAGAGGATGAACTGTGTCATAAACTCTTTGCATTTCACGTTTAGAGAGAGATTCAAGCTCTTTGAATAGCCCTCAGCTTGTTCCCAGGGGAGCCAAGCCTGCTGGCAGCCGTCAGTCCGGGTGATCCCCAGGAAAGCTGCTGTGCTCCAGCTCCGGATGCAGCGACCACACCACAGTCCCAGCAGTGCCGCACACAACCAGATAGTGCTGGCCTTCATTGCACTACATTGCACACGTCCCCAAAATGGAAGAAACACAATTAAACAGCCTTGTGTAATTTCAAACTAATACATGCATGGATTAAAGTCCTCCTCCGAAGGGAGGGGTCACGCTGTGCTAGCCTGCGTTCTACCCTAAGGCTACAGCAGCGCCCTGATATCCAAACGAAGTCCTCCCACCAGCTGTTCCCAAGCAGGGGACATCCCAGAATACATTAGGAGGAGGATGAAGACATTCTGTCCCTAACTTAGTCTTCAGATCACACCTAACTTTTCAGGTCCTCTTCTGTCAATCTCAGCAACTTCTTGGGCAGATGAGGAATGCTCCCTTCTCACAAGGTAAATCTCCCATAGTTCACATCCCGTGCTATCCACCCGAGGAGAACTTTTCTAGTATGGCTCTTGCCATGCCCCCATACTCTGCACTGACAGCCCCTCCCCTGATGTGCCAAAAATGAGCCCCTGGTGTGTTTTTGAAGGCTGTGATCTCACCTCTCATTTGTTACTGAAGGGCAGTGCTCTGGTTAGGCCATGCTGCCCACTGTGGAGCTGGGTGTTCAAACAAGGTATTCCATGCTTCCCCTGGGATATAACAAACATACAAGACCAAGCTTCTTTTCCACATCCATCCTCTGTCTGTCCATCTCCATGCTCAACACCACCCCAACCCTCTAATAATTAGGATGCCTAAATGAGAACAGAGCAGATTTAATTGAGACTGGTTTTTCCATGTGAGGCACGCTGCCCACAACCTAGTGGTCCTGCCAGAGTGGGAAAACTGGAGGAGCCAAGGAATACTTCGACCATGGTGTTACCTAAGTTGTGGAAACCTGTTTTGTTTCTGAAGGAGTAGATTAGGAGTGTGGGGAATATCAAGTTTAAAGCAGCTGATGCTACTTGGCAACTTGCAGTCACTGTCCATGTGATGTGTGAAAATTCCAGAGTTAAATGAAAACAGACTGAAAAGGCAAACACCATCATTATTTCTGCAGGCAAAGTGCTTTATCCTGGGGATACGGCTTGGCAAACTGGGAGCTTAGGAAATACAGGAGGGAGTACATCTGCTAGAGTAATTTTCCTTTTCACCTGGTTCCTGCTGTGCTGCACAGCGGCACTGCCGAGCAGTGCCATGGAAATATGCTCCTGCACCTGTGCTCCCCTTTGTGCCCACTAATCTGGAAAACACTAGTTTTTGAGAGCATGCATTCCCTATTACCAGCATCTGATGGCTTTGGCTAAGAGCTGGAGAGGCGGTGAATCAATATTCAAGTTTGTGCGTGTTGTTAATAAGGGAAGAATAACTCTGAAGTTCCTGGGATTGTCTTGTCTCTATGCAAAAAGAACAACCAACTTCCCTACATGGATCTGGGGCACAGAAACGTTCCTTCTAGTTTGTTGCAAAACAGGTTTTCAGCAGACGCAAGGAAATCCTTATGCTTCAAACAGTATCTTTACTTTCTGCATTGTATAATGCTCATATGACCTATTCCACATTTATTCCAGACCAAATTCTTTTGGACATACAGAGACCTGGTATAAATCTACCCATGGCTTAAAACTTGGGTTCAGTAGCTGATTGTCCAGTGGTCTTCCCTTAAAGAACAAATATTTTTTATAAATTACAGTGCACTTCTTCAATCTCAGCTACTTTTTCCTGGCTTAGTTAACACTGATTGCCACAGAAAATATTAATGATAAAGACATTGTCTCTGGGTTTGGAAATCTCTGAACCACTAGCAGCTGGAGAACATTTATAGGAAAAATCACTGAAAATTTACCCTGTTGTTGTACTTTTCTATTTACATCTGATATTGATAATTGCTAATGACAGATTGCAGGGCTGGATGAATTTCTGCTGTGTCCTGAAATGGCTGTTCTTAAATCCATCATGCCATCCTGGCAAAGAGGAAAGACTTACCCTTTTTAGAAATAGGTTGCATGTAAATGAGCCAGCAGTGTGAGCCAAAAATCACTTTAGTATCAATTTAGGCACAGATTTTGCTACCTTTCCTCAGGTGAAGGGAACCACACTCTTCAAATACTACTATGGAAATGGATTGTAACTGCTGAAGTCTCAACCCCATGTAAATAAGAATGTCCCTGAATAATTCTGTTCATTAATTTCACGTGTTAAAAAAAGTAATTAGCAAAAGCATATCAAAACCAACTCCATCCAGCGCTCTGGTGGGAAATCTCAGCAGAGCACAAGTAGAGTGAACTAACCATGGTGTTATCAGGGCCAACATTTCAAGAGTCGGAGCGAATGCGCTTCTGCCTTGCTCCCTGCAGCGAACAGCTCCAGCAGCCAAATGAGGACTCTTAATTATGCACCCTCTAATCATCTCAAGATTTGCTTTAGCAGTAAAGCTTTTAGATGTGGCAAAGAGTGAGCTGCATTTTGAAGACTTCAGAGATGACGTGAACCTTTCCTCCCTGCTTTCTTCTCATGCAACTAAACCTTGTACATCACCAGTCCAGGTAATTCACTTTTTGCTCCTGCTCCTGTATGGAGAAGTCCAGCTGGAAAGGAAAGTATGTAACTTGGTCCTATCCAGCTTCTGAAAAACAACTCTGCTCTGAACACTGTGCCTGTGAAAGGATCTTGTCTCTCCACACCATGAATACCATCAAATGACAGCCTTCAGAAACAGGCATCGCCATTAATTTGTCAGCAGGCTGACAGCTAACCAAGGCACAGGGGAGATGTGAAATGTTAGCAGAGACAGACAACATCCAGACTGCTTTATCTCCCATTCACCTCAGAGTGTTACATTAGCAGAAAACTGGCACTGGCACACAAAGGCTTTGGATGCATGCTCAGTACTGCCTCTCACAAAGCTCTCACCTGTCATCTCTCCTGGATGAGACTGTTTTTTTTTTTTTTTTTCTTCTGTTTTTTTTTCAAAAGATCTGATTGCAGTGGGAAAAATGAGCCCAACTCCAGAGAGAGCTTGGCAAGCTCTCCCCAGTGCCACGCTGCTCAGCACGGGCCAGATGCAGCGAGGTGGTCCCTGGCCCAAACCTGCAGGAATCTGCTGGCAGAGCAGCCTCCAGGGTGGAGCTGACTCCCCTCCCACAGCTCCAGCAGCCGGCCAGGAGCTGGAGCTGGCAACACCCAGCTGCATGGACAGCCTCCAGCGAGCTGCACTGCAAATGCACAAAAAGCAACTAAAAAAAGCAACAGGGAAAAAGGAAAAAAAAGAAAGCAGGAGATGAGTTAATGCCAGATAACAGGTTATTCAAGGCAGCAGAATTGCCTAATGCTGGGAGAGGCCCAGGGGCTTTTCCTGATGTTGTTTTGAGCCCGTGCAGTGACTGACAGAGCAAATGTATCTTCATCTCAGTATCTCCCCTGTGTTTTCTGTGAAGTGTTTTGGGATTTACTGGTGAATAGTAAAACCCTTCGTGTGAGCAACATGAGAAAACGGCAACAGAACTATCACACTATTATTAAAGCTGGAGAAGACTGGAATGTTTTGTTCTTGGGGAAGGAAAACACAATGGTGAACTGGATAGCCAGCATAATGGAAAATGACAGAATAAATCATATTAAAAGTCCACTCTGTCTTCGTCATTTATGGATAAAGTTTTGAGTTTTAAAGTCTCTCTACAAGATTGCCTAATGTTTACCAAGACATAACAAGCACACAATAGCTCTGCTCACAGCTTTAACACTGAGAGGAGAGAATTTTATTACTTAATATTTCAAAAGAACTTTTTTTCCTAGGAGATGCAGGCTTAAAAGCTGCTACATCAAAAAAGTTATTGGAGGAAATAAAAAAACAAAACCAACAACGAGACTGTCCTCGCAACCAACAAATTAAATTTTAATTCTAAAGGCCTGTCTGTTTATATTACCTACATACACATTTGGAGACTTCTTTATCAAAATGATTTGCCAGCTAGATTTCTCAGTCCCATACCCTGTTTCTGTGACTCTTTGTAGAACAAAATTATTAGCATTTAGATCAAGGCCAAACTCTCACTGCTGTCTCTCCAAGGGCCTCCAACTGAAAGGCTTTAGTTTACTGTGCCAACCAATCTCAGCTTTCTTTTGGAAAATACATGTAATACACAAGCCAAATTGTTGCAAGATATCTCACAGAAGATGTGAAGCATTATTTAATGTGATGGTGTATATTCCATAGAATAAGAGATTTAAAACAGATGTTGAATAATTTTATTTAAATATTATTACAGTGCTTATCTGAAGAAAATGTCTGTCTCTGGAACAGTAATAGAACTGATTCAAAAATTAATTCAGTGAAAAATTGTTTGCTTCAATGAAAAATAGCCGCTGAATTAACACATCTCATACTTTGTTATTTCAGATGGAGAACTTAACAAAAGAGGGTCAATAATTGCCGTGAGAAACAAGAGAAATCCACAGAAAACAAGTCAGGAGACAAGGACAATTTTGCCACTCACCTAATCTTAGGAATCAGTGGAGCCATGTGTACCAGCTGCTGGGATCTCTGTGAGTCAGAATGCCTGGGGGGTAAATCTGAAGCATCATTTGCAGAAGGCATAGCCAAACTCCTCCTTCACACTCAAAAACCTTCTGCAGAGAAATCATGGTGAGTTTAGGATCTGAAGAAGTGAGCCAAGATCACAGGGCCAAAGGGTATTATTGCAAGGACCAGAAAACTTCTCTCCCCTACCTTTTCTAATAACACATTCAAGAAAAATGAGTAGCCACTATCATTAAGAGAGCTTTTGCTTAAGGTGAAAATACGACAGGGAAACACTCATCAAGGTAATAATTAACAAAACCCATTTGAACTTGTAAAGAACTTACAGCAACTGAAATAATGAATTTATTTGCCCTCATGGTATTTACAGTATATAATGGTCATTTTAAACAGTAGAACATGCAGCAAAACTCCTGCAAATGCTCAAAGCCACAGGAATTAATGCCAGGGTCTGAGGTTTGCTAGCCTGGGCTGCTTACTGGACACACACATCACGCTTCATTTAGTACTACATGAAAGTTAATCAAGTTTAATAACCTTTTCCTGAAATGTCCCAGGAAATGAGGTAGAAAAATTAAAACAGTTAGATGTCTGCTGAAAAGCAAATATATTTATTATGCACTTTAATATACACAGGGATTTTTCGCTTAATATAATACAAGGAATAAAATAAAAATTTTACAATGTGAAATTCATTCAATGTACATTAAAGGCTATTTACAACCCACTCCAGGAAAAAACAGTCTATCTGCAAACCAACTTAACTGAGGAGTTCAGATGGGGAATATTAAGCATAACAGACATTTGCATAGCAGAATAACTGAGGAGGGAAAACACCTTTTTAGTTTTAAAGAAATGGTAATGTTTTCAATACTGATCACAGAGAAGACAAAAATGCATCAATTGTGCCTCGGTATCTCTTAATGCATTTCTCTCCAGGTGAGTTTTTCCACATGCACACAGTATTGATATCCATGTCCACAGAACAGTCTTTTTCCCCAGCTCTCCCATCAAGAATTTTGGATGTCTTGTGGAGATGACCTTGGAAGGACCAGCGAAATGGGACGAAAAGAAACAGGATTCCTGTTGTATTCAGGTTTTTTGAGTGGTGAGAACTGCTGCCCTGGCAGAAGGAGCTGTGCTGAGTCACAGCTACACCCCTCTGCCCACCCCCATTTACAGATGGCACAGGGCACAGCAGAGGGAACAATGGGGGAACAGCAACTTTGCTTGGCACACAAACCCCTCACAAATGGTGATGCTAAAAATCACACACAACAGCAATGTGGAATGACACAGACCTTCTGAGAAAATAGATGATTTAAAGCAATTCATGCCCTGTTCCAAAGGGATATTCAAAATGTAGCAGAATTGTCATTCTGAAAACATTTTTGACAGGCCTAGTTTCTTCTGATTTGGAGAGAGGGTTTCCCCACTGACTGTTTCAAATGTAAATACCCTTCACACAAAACCCACCAGACTATCTGTAAGTTGCAGCCCCTTGTGAAATTGGCTATATTTTTATGTCCTCTGTCCACAAGGTGCAATCAATAACAATACAATAAAATTAAATAAATATAATCCCAATGACAGTCAAGGTCAGTAGAAAAAATGTTGGCATTCAGGGATCCCTTTCCACAGAACAAAACATACATCTAACAACTAAGAAAAGTTGCATTCTTGCACAGTATTGCAAATGTACTAAACTTGAGGTTTGGAACAAGTTTGCTGAGAACATTTTGGTACTTTCTCTTTTCTAAACCACTAACCCTCTTAAGGCCATTCTGCCAGACTCCTGTTACGTTTATTTTATAATTGTCCCACGGGGACAAGAAATTCAATACATGAGACATTCAGAATAATCCATATTGCCGTGTGTCAGCTTCTAATTTATTATATGCTGAATGCCTGACTACAGAAGATCCATTTTTTTACATTTAGGAAAAAGCAAATAAGAATGGAGGTGCAAGATTTAAAAAAAACAAAAGCATTCTGATGACAGTTGATCATAATAACCAGACATGGAGCCCTTTGGTGCCTCAGAATATGCACTACATCTACATCCAGGGGCCATTCATCAAAGTTTAAGGATCTATTTAATTATCTATGAAAAATAACCTCAGCTCGCTATCATCTTATTTCTGGAATGATCAGAATTAGAGTATGAAAAAGATGAAACCCAAGCCTTTAGAAGAAATACTTGCATACAAAAATAGGCTTATTTTCTAAAGAGCAAGGCTATGTAATGTGAATAGGAGAATATAGCTTGCATCTGTAGGAGAAAAGAACCCACTTGTTTCAGTTTATCACTTGCAGAACTGTGCAAGTAAGATGTGCACATTCAAAGGAAAAACTCACACTGCTCACTTTCACAACAAAGACCTTGACTTTGCTCTCTTTCACACCAGTACAACATTTCTGCTGGAGGAGCGGGAAACCACTTTTCCATTATCCATAGGATGGACTCTCCCGACTGCTGATCCACCGTGCTCCAGGTACAGAGACATGCTGGCTCTCCCTAATCCCTGTGAAGCAGTAACCACATTCATACAAGTTTGTGCTTTAAGGAGTTATTGTCTCAGGACAGGGCTAACTCAGTCATCTCTGCACTCCCCAGGCAACGCTGTTGCTGTGCTTTTCACTGCACTCTCGCTCCATGTTCTCTCAGCCTCACTCACAAAGGGTCTGCATTTTCCATGGTTTGCTTTACTGACGTTCCCAAAAATAGTCCTTTACCTTGGAAAAGAGAAAGAGCTGTTCCTAATGTATAGAGATATACAAGAAAGCAGGATCAGACCTTTTAGCACCTCAAACATACCCATATTAGTTACCTCATCACCGTAGCAATAACAGAGGCTATTGAAGGCCAAGTGTCCAAAATTTGCCAATTGCTATCAGTGGTCCCAGTCTGCCATCCAGATTTGGTGCTGTAGTACCAGAGAGTAGATTTTTGCCTCTTAAAAATCCCAAAGACACTGCAGGTGGTTGCAGTTCGACTTCTTTGTCACCACTGAACAGCAATTACACAGACAGAACACACAAGTACAGTATTTATAAAATACTGTTACAAGACTTGTAATTCTGGAGGGAACCATTTGAAGTACACGGGGACCTGACAATACATGACAACAATGCAAATGTGACAAACTCGTTGCTTATTTTCTTTAGCCACAGAAAAATAAATACAAAAAGCACTGCCTTTTCCATAACACAGTTCACTGTGGCACATGCACCTCTACCAAGCGATCTGGAATAGGAAATCAGAATTCCTGGGTCTTACCATTTTCAGCTGTGGTCAGGGAAATACAGCATATACCTTTCTGCAATTAAAAAAAGTGCTCATTCTGTGTATTAAATACAAAGTACACAAAATAAAATTTCGAAGCACAGAGGGTTATACTGAGAAGGCAGCCTGAAAATGTAGGCACGTTACAGTAATTAAGGTAACTGTACTGTAGGAATCACATTCTTGAATTTCTAGGTGGACTAAACAAGCATTGTTTGCTTTCATCCCAGCCAGCTGATAAATCATCGGGAGCAGAAGCGCTTCTGTTCACAGCATCATGGAATTGGCCTGCAAGTGTAAAATAAAAACATTAAGCTTTGAAATAGTCTGTAACACAAACAGTACCGTCAGAAATGGAGCTGTATCATCCCTAATTAAAATCAAAAGCACACAACAACAACCTGGTGAGGAAAAGTGTTTCCTGCCTAACCCCAGTCCTGTGATTGATTCCCTGTGCTTTCTTTGCCATCCCAAGTAGCTACAAGGTCCCCACAATAGGAGAGCTTCCTGTTGGATAAGCTGGGAAGCAGCAGCCAGGGAAGGAAAGCCATTCCTGTGGTGCTCCCATGGAGTATTTCTGATGTGATTCCCCACAGGTGACTCATTTATCCACCCATCAGGGAAACTACCGTTTTTTCTGCTTGAGATTTAGCAAAAGAGGAGGTAAATTACAGCCTGTGCCAAGCAATTCATAATCCACACAGAATTGTTCTAAACTCCCATCTTTAAAGTGATGCTCTGGACAGTGTTAAGAGAAAAGCAAAAGGAACCATTTGGTTATCCACACCTCATTTTTTTAGCCATTTGCATAACCAAGAATTTCACTGAGAGAAACCGTGAATTTTCAGTAACACACCATTTGTTCCAGATAAAGCAAAGCCAAATTTTAAGTCTTATATGTGGAATGTTCAGATTTCTTTATATGCTGTTCATATTTTACAATCAAGAAAGATGGAAAAATTCACCAAAACCAGTCTTTTGATGACAGGTCAGGTCAGATGAACACATTCTACGTCAGAACCATGCAGTGGATTTACAATAAAGTATAACATGAAAGCAAGCGATGAACATCAGGTGCAGGCACATAAGAGTTAGGAAATACAACCCTTAATTATACGTTTTAAAGTTTTATGGAAGCAGGAAAAAAAATTACAAATAAATTCTAATCATGTTTGGGCATGATGTACTTCTGTGGGAATCTGATGTCCTTGTAAATTTCACGAAGATTTAAGGACTTTTCTCTCCCAGCTGATGATTCCCCTCTATGCCTGCTGTCCTGCCCCACAGCTCATCTGACCCTTTGGTAAAATTTACATTTTACAAATGTGCAGGCTCTAGTACAGATGTTTTTGAAACACTTTATTGTTTCAAACATTTTAATTTAACCAAAATGCCAACCCAACAGGGTCCTGCACAATATTCTATCACTCTAATTCTCCAGGGACCTCAGCTACATCTACAGATGTATCCCATTAAAATCAATTTCCAGGACATTTTGGGAAAATGACTGTTTATGTGTTTTTGACAGCTGGAAACCTTCCATGTGTGGATTCTGCACCCCCTGCAACTGTCCTAGAAACACGCTGTCTTGGATGACCTGCAGCAGAACTGAGTCAGAACTGGCAAGAACATTCTTGTTCTAAGGAGCAGCAGCCTGAGCTGTCCAAAATGCTGCATTCACACACAAAAAAATGTTCTCAAAAATCATCCAGGAAGCAGTAAGAGGTGGGCACACGTTTCATAAAGATGCAGCTTCTCTGAAATTCCAATAGAAAACATAGTAAACATATTAAAAAAAAAATAGAAAACATATTAAAACATATTAACACATACCCTAAAAACATACACCTGAACAGGAAGAGGGAAAAAAATAGAACTATTTTAGCTGACTCACTGACAATTCATGCCTGAAAAAGAGACTTATAATTACTTTTTCAGCATAAAATTCAGTACTGGAGAGGAGGTGAGCTATCTAAATGACCTCCACTGATTTAGAGCAACAGAGTGGTCAGAAAATTGGTATTGTAACATAGATTATAATCTTGCACTGAGAAAAGCCACCTCTTTTGTAGGAAGATTACCTTTACAGTAACAGAAATATAAAATCAAAGCTTTAGAATAGTATTTTATACTTATGCTTCACCCTTGAAATCCACGTTCAGAAAAGTGATTGCCTATAACTTATAAGAACCTTCAGAAATTTTATTTCATTATTTACAAAAATGCTCCTCAGTAAGACTGTATCTGAAAATACCATGAACTGAAATTCTCACCTGTCCTTACATTTGAAAATGGATTTCCAAATCAACGCTATGTGAAACTCACTTATCAAAGACAGTGGGGCACAATTTGAGCAAACTGAATTCAACAGACAACATGACAGTAATCAAATTCCTCTGTGGCTGGTGCTTTTAAATTGACAGCGAAGAAAATACTTGCCAGGTTAAGATTTTAACATCCATCACATAAACAATTATGATGGTAAAGGGTAATAAAATGTAATTTTAGTACATTTTAAATGAAAAGCAGCCATTTGGTTCCTTTGTGACTGGGTAAGTTACCTTTTACAATGGTGTTTCCTTCTTGTAGTTGAAGCTTGGGTCGCTACCTTCAATCTGAAGTTTTAAGGCTTGCTTAAGGCTGAGTTCTGTCTCTGCGGGGGGATAGCCTTCCAACACATCCTGATGCCCTCTGTCCTGCACTGTTCGTGGGACAGAAACCCTGCCGAGAAAAACCTGATTGCTCTGAAGATGGTAGTTTGGATTGGTCATAATGCCATTCCTCTTCTTCTGCTCCCCACTCTGTTGGTGAATCAGGAACTGCTGCTGAGATCGACCAACCTCTTGCTGAGCTGGAGGGACCAAAATTTTGCACTGTGGCTCTGGCGGCATCGATTTCAGTGGCATGCTTGTGCCAGATTTGGCAATAGGTACTCGTTTATCAAACTGAGTCATTTCATACTCTAGCACTTTGGGTTGGGAGGAACTACTCTGCTTTGTTTTTTTTCCAGCTGACCCGGACTTGCTGGAGTTGTCTGTTTTGCCCCCTTTGTTCGCTTTAGTTGATTTCAAACTAGGTTTTACTTGGCTCCATTCAAACTCGCTACTCGGTGAATTATGATTTTGGCTTAGGGAATGAGTTGTGGAAGAAGGGGAAACAATGGACTGCCTGCTTCTGCTGCGTGGCAGGGAATGCTGCTGGATTTGCTCTGTGAACGACAGGCTGTGGAAACTATCAATGGGCACCGTCTGAGCGGTGGCCGTCGAGGATGTGGTGCGGAGAGAAGAATTTTTGGAGCTTTTCAGGGAATTATTTGATAAAGATGACTTCTGACGGTCAACTGTGGAATCAGGAGACTCCGAAGGAGAACTGAAGGCGTGTGCAGGCCCATTGGATAATCCCCGCATTCCAGGCTGCATGTCTCCTCCAGTACTCCCCGAACTATTGGACTTCATGGTTAAGGACTGCATTTTAGAGGAGACTGATTGTAAGGGCTTCTGCTCCATTGTGTGGACTGGAGACGGAGTGCAACCATTCAGAGTCGATGCACCATATTTTTCCAGTAATTTAATAATCTGGGAGTGTCCATTTTTGGCTGCAACCCGCATAGCAGTGCGCCCAAATTGGTCAGCGTGATTGGGATCAGCACCATGCTCCAATAATATCTGGACAACGTCAATGTGCCCCTCTTGGGCTGCAATGCAGAGTCCAGTAGCACCTTGATTGCAAGTGTGGTCAACCAGAGCACCGTGCTCAATGAGAAGCTGCACGACCTTCACGTGGCCTTGCCATGCAGCAGACTGCAAGGCGGATCTCTTCTCGTTGTCTGCAGCGTTCACGTCAGCGTGGTATGTTATCAGCACCTGCACCATCTCCAAATGGCCCTGCCAGCAGGAGACATGGAGCGCTGTTCTTCCCTCAGCGTCGCTTGCTTCAACGTTTGCACCATTTTCTAAAAAATACTCAGCCATTGTAAGCTGGTTTTCTAATGCTAGGATATAAAGTGTTGGCCGGCCATCAGCATCTTTGTAGTTCACATCTGCTCCGTGGCTAAGCAGTAGCTCAACTATATCTCTGTGACCTTCTAAGGCAGCAACCCGGAGAGCATTTCTCCCGTCATAGCCTCTCTGATCAATGTTGGATTTATTTTCCAGTAACATCTGCACACAATCATAGTGACCTTCCTGCGCAGCTAATATGAAAGGTATTCGTCCATCATTATCAATTTCATTTGTTCTAGCACCTTGTTCTATAAGAGCTTCACAGATCAACCTGTGACCTTCAAAAGCTGCCATGTGCAAAGGTGTCCAGCCTGCATCGTCTCTGTGATTTTCATCTAGCCCCCTGTCCAGCAGAGTCCGTACTACTTCAACATTGCCCTGTGCAGATGCTATGCTCAGGACCGTTCTACCTTCACTGTCAATGCTGTCAACAGCTGCACCCCAAAACAAGAGCGTGTTCACGACTGAGGCGTGGCCCATGGAGGCCGCTGCCAGAAGCGGCGTCCTGCCGTTGTTGTCCGTGTGGTCAACGTCAGCTCCTCCTTCCAGAAGCAGATCAACCACATCCACGTGTCCTTCGTAGGCAGCCACCAGCAGCGGAGTCATGCCATCCTTGTCACAGTGGTCAACCTCAGCCCCGCGGTCGATGAGGAGGCTGACCACCGAGGCGTGTCCCTTGCTGGCCGGCACGCAGAGCGCAGCCACCGACAGCGCCGTCCTCCCGTCCACATCCTCATGGTTCACCTCTGCGCCGTGGTCCAGCAGGTGTTCCACAATCTCCTTGTGCCCCATGTACGCCGCCGCGATCAGAGCCGTTCTGCCCTCGTTGTCAGCCTTATTAACTTCGGCCCCGTGCTGGAGCAGGTTCAGCACGATATCTTCGTGCCCTCCCCACGCCGCCGCCCTCAGCGCCGTCCGGCTGTCGGCGTCCGCGCAGTCCACTTTGACGCCGGCGTAGAGGAGCGCGGACACCACCTCCGTGTGCCCTCCCCATGCTGCCGACCGCAGCGCCGTCCAGCCGTCGTGGTCCGTGTGGTTGACGTTGGCCCCGCAGCCGATGAGGCAGTTCACCACCTTGGTGTGCCCCTGCCGAGAAGCCAAGGTCAGTGCCGTTTGCCCGTGGGTGTCTTCGATCTCCAGATCCGCTCCCCTGGACACCAGCAGGTTGACCACGTCGAGGTTGCCGCTGTAGGCCGCGTTGGCCAGGAGGGTTCTCCCGTTGGAATCGCACTGGTTTACGGATGCCCCATTGTCCAACAAGGTGCGGATGGAGTCCTCCCTCTCCAAGGCCTGCCGGACGATGCAAGACGTGCGGTCATCTTGGCTGTTGACGTGAGCACCAGCCTTTACCAGCAGCTGCAACACCTCTTGCTCTTTAGGAATTAAGGTTGACAGGGAGTCTTTGACAGGTGTGCCGTTCCATATCATCCACAAAGCCAGCTCTGAAGTCTCCAACTGTAAATTAGAATTAATGAGATGCAGTGCAAACTCTTGAGCTTCTAAGGGTGTTAAATCCTTTGCCCGGCAGGTGTAACTCATTGCCAGCATTCTGTGTCCCTCTGCGGCGTTACACAAGTATTTCTGTGTACAGTGCTTTACATCCAGCAACCACTCCGCAAAACTGTAATGAAACAAGATTTTTGTATTTCCAAGGCCATCGATCAGGACTTTGGACAGGACATCCAATTTGCGTTGAAAGTCTTCCATCGTCAGCGCCATGTTTTTGGTCCACACCGCGTGATACAACTCCGTGGTGGTCAAGGGCCTGCAGGCTGCAAGAATTACATTAAGGATGGGCTGGACCTTTGCAAACTGTTTTCTCACAAAAAGTCTCTGACAGAGCCAAAGGTAGAGGCCATTTAATGTTCCTGGAATATCACGGATCTCCCGTAACATGATAAAATTCTCCACAACTCCATCTAGGACACGTTCCAGATACAAAAAGCAACCGCTGCTTTTGATGTGAAGCTGATTCAGCATCTCTGCTGTTTCTTTTGTGAGGTGTTGTCTCAGGGCTTCTTCCTGGTCCAAACGATGCAGAATATATTGCTGCACATCTTTCACAATATAAGCCTTTCGGAGGTCATCCAGACTTATTTTTCGAAAACCTGTTGAGAGGGGAGAAAGTTGCAATTATTTCTGATCCAGTTCTGCTTAACTCAGTGTTGAAAGAAGAGTAAATAAAAGCCAAGACATTTTTGGGTGGGGAACATCCACAGTAAAGTATTTTCCCCTGTAAACACAGTGAATATAAATTAATTATAATAGCAGTAATTTTGATAATTAGATGCACTGTTATCATTATCCATTATAAGAAAAACATGTGGTATTAACAAAAATAATATTGAAAATCACTCTGAATTAGGCATTGTGCATCTGTCTTGGACAGTCCTAAACACCTAAGCAAAACCATCAAAACTGCAACCAAAATAAGATTATTAAGTATTATTATATTATTAAAGGAATAATCCCATCTCCAGTGTGGCAAACAATGGAATTCTAAGTAATTTTCAGCTACTTAGATTACGACAATTATTATGTTTATTTAATTGCAGAAGAGGGTATTCACACCTGCTGCATATACATGATTAAATGTATATCAATCACTAACTTCATCACCACAGTTTCTTTTAAAAGCTTTTATGATAAAGGAGAGACACCCAAAAATAATTTTAAACATCTTTAGACCTCTGCACATGGAAAATTACCTACTTCTTGCAAGAGAGGACTGAGTTCTAGATAAACACCCTGATTCTCTGGTAGGTGACTCACTGTATAAAGATACAGGTTCTCTTGTAGTCATATGATCTCATTGTTTTTCCAGCCTGTTTACTCTTCAGAGGAAAAAGGGACATACACAAAGACTGCGTCTGTCCCCTCCCTGCTCAAGGGACATCGTTCCAAGCAGCACGTGTGAGGAAATTCCCTGCACTGCCTTAGAGGCCATAAGACTCTCAGGAATGGGGCTGAACCACAGAAAGCTGTGTGGATACACAGCTGCCTCTGCCATTTCAAACATTTGCTCTGGTAGGGCCAAGGTAAGCACTTGATGAGGACCTACCCTCTCTAATTAACGACACATTGCCTTGTTTGCATGCTGCTCTTGCGGAAGTTATGGGAAAACCACAGAGGTCACGGATGCAGCCGCTCCAGTGACTGTTTCAGGACAGAACTGGACCCCATTTCTCCAGAGACAGGTTGTGATCCTTTCCTTACAGCCAGCTCAGCTAGTCAGACACAAAACCAACCCTACTCTTCAAAACAAAACTCTAAATAATACCGAAGTAAAAGCAACCATAGATCAATGTGCTCAATTCAATTCTGGTTCCATCTCCATGGAAAAAAATCATTTTAAGTGAGCCTCTGAAGGATGCTGCTTCTAGATCTAGATCCCTGTGGACCAAACTGCTCAGTCTGTGAGGTTGTTCTGACAGTAAATTCAGGCTGGTAACAGAGCTGTGGTTTTTGGTCCCCAGTGGCTTCAGCAGAGGCTCTCAATGTCCCGTTAAGGTCACTCTGTTAATTGTTTAGTCTACACGAGCACTGTACAAACATGACAGATGAGAACAGAGAGGCCAACTGTAGAAGTGTTACTAAAATATTTCTGCTTCCCTTAGTAATTATGGAAGCACTACAAACAGAACTGAACCAATAGAATACCTAAAAAAATCATGCTTCTCCATGAAATGAAATCACTGGGGAGGACAGTTTTGCACAGTCAGTTCAGAGGATAAGACTACACCAGTAAGACTGACTACTTGAAGATTTTTGAATGAGAAGGCCAGGAGGAAGAAAATTATCTTTCTCCACTCCAGAGGCTTCTTTTTTTTTCTTTTTGGCTCTAAAAGAAAACACAGAACCAACTTTATCCACCATAATGTGCCACAAATTCATGTCCTAACCTGACCTGTAGGATGGCATAATTCATTGCTTTAATCTGTATTTTCTTAAAATATTCTGTGTGCAACTTTGTGAAGCCCTTAACTCTAGCACATAACCCAAATAGAAAACTTTGCTGAGTAAGAGCAGACAGTGCCCTGTAGATTCTGCAGATTCTTGAAGCGAAAGGCTGTTTCTAGGTCAGGATCCTTCAGAAGATATAGAAATGAAAAAATAACACCAAAGCCAGGGCATTGTTTGGTGCATGGACTCAGTCACAGGCATACAAGGAGCTGTAATGAGAGACAAGTCTCCCTTTGCTTGGCTCATGTGTGCAGAGAGAACAGCTCTGTTTTGCTCAATTTGGAGCAAATACAACCACTGCGCTCGCTCACCTTCCCTTGAACTGCTCTGCCTCTCCTCACACAGATCTGTCCCTGTCTCTTGGCTGAACAAAAACAGGCAGGGAGCTCTGCACACTCATTCTCTGTCTTTAGACCTAAGTGACCCTGCTCACAAAATCCCTAACCTCTCACATTAATCCCATGCCCACATCCTTCCTTCCGATATATACCTGCAAATGTAAGCTATTTTTATTTTTATATCACTCAAGTGTTTTTTCAGCAGTGGATTTTATTTCCCTGCCATGAGAAAACCCCTGATAGACTGGCACAACAGCAATTCTGAGATTTGAGCTGATGTTCAGTGTTGCCTGACTAATGACTACACTTCACCTCCCCTGACTCCCAGCCTTCCCAGGAAAACTTGCAGTGATAACTGTTTAAGCGCCTCTGTCTCAGTCTCTGTATCTCTGCTTCAAAAACAAAAGACTCTTGCTTGTCTTGCAAGCGTTCTTTGAAAAACAATTTTCATTTTGGGAAGCAAAATGGGTGGGAAAATGAACAAAAAACCACTAAACCCTAAGCCCTCCAAATAAAAAAGTAAAAAAGGAAGGGTTTGTGTGTTTGGCATTTCTTTTTTCCCCCCTTTAAATGACATATCAGTATGCAATGAAGCAGTGGCTGCTCCATTCCTAGAAGTGTTCAAGGCCAGGTTGGATGGGGCTTTGAATAACCTGGCATACTGGAAGGTGTCCCTGCCCACGGCAGGGGTTTGGAATGAGATGGTGTTTAAGGTCTCTTCCAACACAAAACATTTTAAGATGCTCTGATTACTTTGTTCTACACTAGAGCTAAATATATTACCCTGATCTGTTCTTACCTGAAATACACCAAACATCTAAGCACTTCAGACAAATAAATAAATTTCAGAAGGCTTCAGAGCAGTTTTAAACTATTTGATTTGGCGGCATCTTTACGGAAGTCAAAAATTGCTTTTTTTTCCTTTTCTTTTTTTTAATTTTCTCCAGTATTTCCATACATTCCACGTTAATGAGATCCCATATATTGTATCTGAAAATAAGCTTGGATAGCAAGAAGCACACTACACTCACACAGACCTCCATGCATTCCAGGGATGACATGGCCTTTAAGGGCTGGAATTAACAAACTGCCATTGTAACAGACTTTTGGACATAAAACAGGGTGTTAATTTTAACCATGCACCAAACCATACTATAATAAGCAAATGATTTAAAAGAAGCCTTATAGGTAGAACTGAATTTTTTTAAGTCTGTATTTTTTGTTGCTAGCTTCAAGAAGGAAAACAAAGCTATGTTTTTTTTCCCCCAGATATCTGCCTAAATGAATTCATTTTACATTTCCAAACAAAGCTCCTGCAAACTTACTTTTCAACCCCGCCACACAATAAGTCACTTTCATGGACAAGAAGCACCAAAATACTAAGAGAAAGCTCATTTTGTTTCAGATGCATTCCCATGAACTACTTAAGCTCAGCAAAACAGAAGTTACAGTAGACAGAACTTGCAGTCCCACGACCCTGCTTCTTGCATTGTTAAAATTTTTCGTACAACACATCGCTTTCAACCCAATGGGAGCTCCAATATGGATTGTTCTAATTTATTACATTTCTGGCAGTTCTGTAAACAAATCTGTTCCAAATGTATTCCTTGGCAAGACCTAGGGTCATTCAAGAGGGGAAAAAAAAATCTTGGTTATAAATACTTTTATAGCATGTCAACCTTTTCAGACTTTAATAGTAAAAAAGCTATTAACTAGTAAGTTTCAATACTTAAAAATATCCTTCTACTTTCATATCTTTAAATGGATTTACACAAGTACATAACAGAAGTTTTACATACATTTTAATGTATTTAACTGAATTCTTAGCTTTAGAGTAATCCAAGTTATTACAAACATGGCAGTGATTTGGCATTAATAATTTATGCTGCTGATCTAAACATGTATTGAATCAGGTACTTCTGTGGCCATTTATGCACACCTGCTCAAAAAGAGTAACTTGTCCAGCAGAGTAAAGGGCACCTGGAGACTGAGGCAGCACACTCAGCTTTTAGTGCATTTGCAGTATATCGTGCATTACAAATTTCTCTGCCTCTTCTGCAGGTGCTACGAGACACTGAGACTGAAATCTGCTGCTCTCACTGCTCCGTGTCACTGAACAGAAGTTTATTTAATTAGATCTACAGGTAATAGTCCATTTAAAACAATTTAGTCTTCCCTCTTTAATTACAAGGCAATTAAATTCCGAGTTCACACACAACTTTTTACAAGGAAATTTGAAATTCCCTAGTACAGTGCATTCAAAGTGGTAATGAAAAGAAAGGACACAGTAATTAAATGCTCCTTGTATATTTCCCAAGCATTCTAAATAATTTTTCTCTCCAAACCCCAAACCTAAACAAGAAATAAACTTTTTCAAAGCTTCAGTATTATAAAAGTAAATTTTACAACCACATAAATATATAGTTTATCTTTTATAGTAAGAATCCAACTCCCATGAAGACTTCAAAGAAACATGAAATCACCCAAATAAATTCCAACCTACAATGAAAAACTAGAGGACAACTTAGATTTTTTATTTTGGAAGCAATATCTCCTGAAGTAGTCTCATGCTATTTATTTTCTGGAATGGCAGAAAGGTTCAGCTCCAAATCTGGCAATGGATTTGATTTGGGGATTCAGCAGTAGAACTACCTGAGTAGCTGTAACTACCAAACAGTGAGGTTTCTCAGAGAAGCTGCATTATGATTTTGTACTGTATTTCTCTAAAATTTTCCCAGTTTTGCTTTGTTTTTAATTTTTTGGGAAGGCTGTAAGGAAAACAACCCTCCAAATCTATTTAGACCAGTAAACAATAGACACATGAGAAAGACATGTTCCCAAGATTTCCAATCAAGAACAAATTTGGACAAGCATCAACTCCTAGAAGTTCCTGTCTGTCTGGAACTGAATGACAAATAAGAGGATGAGTGAAAAATGGATGACATTGTCAGTTCCTGCCTATGGACAAGTGGGTAAATGAAACTTAAGCTACCTTTGAGGCTATACTGGACCCTTTCAGCTGCACTTTTGATTTTTTATCAAATTTTCCAGGATCTTTCTGGTATTTGCCATTAACTTCATGAGGACTACAGCCCCCTGAGATGTGACACCTGCACAGGCTGTGCTGCACTCACGCCTCATGCATGAGAAGGAATTCTTTGAAAGAATGTCAGTGTTTAACTGAGGAGTATAATCAAACCAGATGTCACAGGCATTTGATTTATGTGTCTAGCAAAAAACCAAGAAATTAGGTAAATGCCTATTAAAAAAAAAAGCCTTTTAAAACCATTTGTACATAGGCACTTTTGCCTATTACCTTTATGCTGTTAATGAGAAATTATCTGCTGTTCATTCCAACTTACCTATGTAAAACTGCCTGATTTTAAAATGCCTCAAGTTGTACAACTAATATGAGGGATTTTCAAGACAGAAAATTACTTTTGTAAGCACAACTCCTATGCTTGCAAGACTTGGTCTCATTTCAGAAGAAGCATTAGAATTAGCTCATTAGCTAAAAATGAAAAAAAAAATTATGTACTGTGCCACTTTCATGCTGGAAAGGCTGTGTTGATGTAGCTGCTTGAGTGTCTCTACTTGGAGCCAAATGATGATGTGGGAGACAACATGGATAACTATGGGTGCAAGGCAGAATTGTTAAATTTAGGGGAAAAGCCATTAGGAAAGGCAAGCAGGCAGCATGTGGCAGTTGGTGACAGAGCATATGAAGAAAAAGCAGTTATCTGTCCCTCTCCTTTTGTAACTCATTTGGCATTTGCTCCCTGTGGAGGGTGACCACAGGCTCAGCCAGGCATCATCTCACATTTGGTTCATATTTTTTGAGGTTGTCTCTGTAGCCACAAGAGGCAAAACTTTTTTTTTTTTAAATGAATGAAAGCTGAGAATCTCAGTAAGGGGAAAAAAATCTGTAGCACATTGTGCTACTATGGAATCCGGGAATACAGAAAGGCCCAGAGCAAAAGCTGCAGCAGACGCAGGCACAGCTATTCAGTTTTCACAAATAAGTTGCCACCAGAAGTGAAAGAGGATCAGAACAAACACCCCTCCTCCTCCTTTTCTCATTCTTAAGAGTGCTAGGGATGATTATTCATCACTGGCAGGGTCAGGATGACAGTGGGTGAGAAAGACTGGACTCTCTCTTCCATGTCATCACTATTTTTGGCTCAGGAGCTGCTTGCACAACTCCCATCTGTACTGCACACTCAAAAAAGAGCATCATCAGGACAGGGCCACTGCAGCAAGCCTGCTTCCAGTCACTGGGTACACTTTGCTGAAATGAGAGCTAAATATATTTGTCAGACAAATCCAGAGGAAGCTTTCACTGCATGAAAATTTTAAGTGAAAACAGATATAAACTTACTGCAAACAAATTAATATTGGTTAATGTACATTTCATACCATACTCCAAAACTTTTTTAACAGAAAAAATTACAGATGGGATACATTTTCTTAATAAATGCTAAAAGGATCTCAATCTCTCCTATGAAGTTACAGTGCAACTGATTGTTATTTGGCCCAAATACTGATATTCAATTTTGCCTGCCCACCAACTAAATATAAATAGCTTTAAAAATTGGCTCAGCTAAAAGTAAACATTCAAATACCACAAAGGAGGAGAAGAGTTTGCCCCAGTAGAAGAGTTAATGTCAGACAATCCTTTTCAGGCTAGAACCCAAAAATAAATCCTCATTATTTCTGGTTTTACAACACTAAGTTGCATAGTTTCTGAAGTTAACAGAAGCTTCAGCCATGCTCCTCATATCCTCACTACATCCTCTGCAAACCTGAATATTGGCTGGTAACAGGAAAATCCTCCAACTGCATTAAATGGGCAGCCATCACATTGGCTGTAATGTCACATTTTCCTTTCATAGTGGCTAAACCACAACTTCCTCCAAACAGACCCTAAAATTTCTTCTCAATTTGTATCCAATTCTTTCTTTGCTGCACCTTTTCCACAGTGAAGATGGGATTACAGTATCACAGACCAATTTCCTTTATGCTATTCATCAAGCCGTACTCTGTGGAAATGAAAAATTAACTCACTGGAATTAAATTTATTTTAAAGGCATATCCATTACTTCTGCTGATTTTTCCTGTCAGGAATTCCATCTGGAAATATACTTAGAAGACAACAGCAATTTTTTAGGGCTAGTCTAAAACACTACAATTCAATGGAAAGGAAATAGGACTGTTGTGAGAAAGTCTTGTCTGTTTTTTGGCAATAACAACATACCTCATCAGCCAAACTTTGACAAAACTATTCCATATGAATGCCTGAAGGAACCCTGTGAAGCTACCCCAAAGTTTCTTTTAGTTGTCACATACTCCCAAATACCAGTCTTGATGTCTGCCACTGATTAATACAGTACTTCATTCCAAAATGCAATTACCCCATTGACCTTCTGCCACTGTGGAAACGAGCAAGCCTATGGGTCTAAGTTCTATAATCACATTTTTGTCCTAATTGTGTCCTTAATACACACAGGCTTTATACATAGGCCTGGAATCCAGTCCAGATATTGCCTTTTATTAAATTTCAGAGAACTTCCAGTAACAATGTCATTACAGTGAAGAAATGTTCTCATGACACAGTAAAGCCTGGATGAAGAAGCTGTAAAATTTTTTTTTACTGTGCAACCTTTGCCAAAAGCACGGTCCAAGAATCCACATCTACATTGTTCCTCTCTCCAATTTCACCTTCAGAGATTATTACCCACTTTCTGCAAACACAGGGAGAGATTTTAATGGGAGATGAAAGGAAAACCTTCTGAGGTTGTAAGGAATGGGTGTATGCAGCTGAAATACTTCTGCACTTACACATCACCTACGCTGTTTGAAGCTTTATAAAATGGGCAAAGCAAGAGGAAAACGAAAAATACTGAAGAGAACACGGATGCAAAATTTAACTCTAAAATGCTTGGCTGATTTAAGCTTTCCACAGCCCTTGGGAAACAGGGATGTGTGTTTTTTAGGACTACTCTTTTTGCCATTGTCATTTTGTAGACCTAAACACTCAGCAGTGTTTTCCACCATCCCCAGGACCTGGTAAATACAACGCCCTAGGCAGAGGTCCCAAACAATCCCTGTGCTCACCTGTAAACATTTTTGTAACAGCTTTACTCTGCTTGCGGGCAGAGCACAGGAGGAGCAGCCAGGGAGGGAAGAACTCGAAGTGGCTGGCCAAGATCTCTGCTATTGTCCCAGATAAACTGCTGGAGGTCTGTTCACCCTCAGAAACGTTACAGCCCTCGTCCACCGAGTCCACCAGCATGAAGAGGCTCTGCTGAGGGGGCTTCATGCCCAAGAGAGGGAGCAGAATGCACCTGGAAGGAACAGGACACAAATTCGGTATTTTAGATGCATTTAACAATACACTGACTGTCATACAGGCATGCAAGGTGAAGCTGTGACCAACTTGAAAATGCAAAGTTACTTTTTAAATAGTTACCATGGAAAATACTGAAGTAGATTAAACTAAAAGAAATACTTTGAACAGGTAGTGATGCAATTCTTGTTTAGGCACCATTACTTTTTCACAAACTTTTAATTTATAACAGTATTTGAAAATTATGTCATAGTGTTCAAGGCTAATTAGAAGACTTGGAAAAATGTTGCTTCACTAAGAAGATACCTGGCCTAAAGCTTAAGAACTTCACTATTGCTGTCTCTGCCAGAGCTGTTGCTACTGCTTATCAGGAACTAAGAGTGAACAATAGCTGGCCATGAAACAAAAATCTGAAAGACACATGAAATATCAAAGCTGAAAGAGTTCAAGTCTGAATGAATAATGCTATTACAAAGAACAGCCATACCTTCACAAATAAAATGCAAATTAATAGCAGACTGAGGCGTTTGGTAGTGACTTTGATGTATTAGCTTTTATTTATACTGAAGTTGCCAAGCTCCTGTTACTGGGAAAGGATTATCTGCATCCTTGGGATGCAGCTCTAACAACACATCTGATTGTGTGGCTAAAAATTTCAAATTTGCATCTACTGTTGCTCTCTTTAGCAGGTGGTTCTTAAAAATATACCTAACTGCATTTACATGTGTCTTTAAACAGCACTACACAACCATCATGCATCTATTCAGTATTTCCACACTACACTGCTGTTTTTTGGGAAACTATTTCATAGTGATTTAGGCCTGGAAGTTTCACTGACTAAATTATCTTTAAATATACTTGGCAAGTAAAATTTGACTTTATAGTACAAGGTTTTGGAAAATGAAACGAGGTGAGAAAAATACATATCTGACAGTTTACTCTCTTGTAAATTTGCTGTTTGCACATGTCCAGAAGGCATGCCCATTTTAAGTATTTTTTGTTTTACTCAAGACCATAATAACCTTTTTTCATTTATTTTACTGAACAAATTTACCTTTAGAAGACTTTGGTCAACACATTATCACCTACCAAGCATTCAAATGGGAATACAGGAAAATCTTGCCTGTTAATGCAAGAATTTAACCCATTTCAGAAACTATTCATAAACGTTTTTAGGGGGAGGTTTGTTATTTTCTGGTTTTCTGACTGAAAAAAAAAGCAAAATGGAAAGAGTGGTGCATTTTTCATGTCTGACAGTAACAGCAGAACCTAGCAGAACAGAGTGGGGGGAAATTTCTTCAGAGGTATAAAAAGGAAGTACAGGATACTTGTGATCTGAATATATCTGTATTACATGGATTTTAAAACATGACCTTCCCCCTGTTTTTTTTTTTCAGAAACACAAGACTTCTGGAACTCTTTGGTAGTTCCCCAGCCAGGTACTCCTTCAGAGGATGCCTGAAATACAACTGAAATCACTGCTCACTAAGCTGGGAAGTTAAGCAGCTACCAATTTACAGGACAGGAAATTAAAGTAGCCATGAGGTTAAAATTACTTTCCCAAGTGATGCCAACCCCACAATGAAAGGAGGCAGTTGGAAATGACCACATTTTCCACCCCTTCCCCCACCACAATGCTGCCTTGCCCCCTCAGCTATTTGTGTCAAGGCGTTTTTCCTGCAAGATTTCTTTCCCTATCAAAACTAATTTTCTTCTCACATAGTTCTCCGCATGAAATTACTTTTTGAGAAGGAATGTTACCATGAGATATGAAGGAATGGTAATGGTTATCTTAAATTAAGAATCTCACTTAAAATCTATGTGACCCTAACAAAATGCCTAGGAAATACCTCAGGAGCATGCAGAAGCATTCTTGTGCCAGTTTTTTACCTGTTGGGAACACCACCAAGAAAAGCAAACTGTCATGTCTGGGAAAGATTCCCAAATCACTCTGCCTCCAAACAGGGCTGGAAGCAGATGTCTAAGGAATAATGTAAGCACTGGGCAAGCACCAGAAGACCAAATTTTCCTAGTGTTCTCAGCAATCACTGCTTCCAGGGACTTTCTGAGATTCAGTCTTTGCATTTAACACCCCTTAACTGACCACACTTCCACAGGTTTGTCCAAATCTTGTAGGAACTGGTTTAAGGCTCTGGCATTCACAACAGCAAGGCTGTCTGCAGCTTAGCTACACACTGCATGAAATAACCTTTCCTTTTGTAGTTTGAAAATCAAAATGTCCTTGTGGATTTGATATCCTTCAACTTCTGACTGGAAGGGGCAGTGAACAGTAATGTCATACTCCCACTATCTATGCCATTTGTACCACAGCCTCTCTGAGCTATTTCTTCCCAGGCAGATGAGTCCTAGCATATTGAAGCTGCTCCATGAAATGCTATTCCACAGCCCCTTGTCTCCCTGTGCTCTGCTACTTTCCACTTCACAATACTTGTATTTCTGAATCTTAACATCATTTAAATTCCTCACTAGGAAAAATATATGCACATAAGAAATGAGGCACAATGACTTCCCCCAGCCTAGAGCAATATTAATGAAAGTGTGGCATTAACAAGATATTGATCAGGCTTTCTCTTTAAGTGCCCTTTGAAACTGTTTGATAAAATTCTGTTCTTCCGAGACACTTTACATCACGAGTTCAGAGTCGATGCCAAGGAACATAACAGTGAAACTTTTTAGGAAGTGCTGAGCTCATTTTACAGAATTCACATTATGTGACAGCCAGAGGATCAGCCCCAGACAGCACTGGGGTTATGAGAGGCAGGTCCTGCCTGACCAACCTGATCTCCTTCTATCACAGGGCGACCTGCTCAGTGGATGAGGGGAAGGCTGTGGATGTTGTTTACCCAGACCTCAGTAAAACCTCTGCCAGTGTTTCCCACATCACCCTCCTGGACAAACTGGCTTGATGGGGGAGTCTAGAGAGAGGTGGGGAGGGGAGTTCAATCCACCTGGGGGCAGGTGACAAGTGGTACTGCCTGGGCTCAGTCCTATTTGGTGTCTTTATTGCTGGTCTGGACAGGGGCAGTGAGTGAACCCTTACTGGGTCAGGCTCTGCTCCCAAAACATGGTTTAGGGGTGGACTTGGCAGCACTGGGTCAATGATCTCAAAGGTCTTTTCCAACCTACACCATCCTGTGAGTCTGTTTGCCTCCACAACGTGACTTAGTAATTCCACTGCCCTACCATTTCTTGATTAGACGGGAAAATAACATAAATCAACACGGAATTAACAGTGTCTTTAAAGAACTTCCCTCAAGGGTGATTCATCTACAGATTGTTGTAACAGATTGCTTAATTGCAGAGTGTCTCTCAAAAGATTGAAAGTTGATTTTCTTTACCTTCTGAAAGGGTAACAGCTTCATCTTTACAACTTTTATATTTAATATAGATATAAAAGTGGTCATCATTAAAAACAACCAAGTTAACTAGTCAGTAAAAGTACAAAATCTCCAGAGAAAACAGCACAATTAGATATTTTAAATTATGGAATTCATTTTAATGGCTACCTAATGACTTACTTATGCAGAGGAAAGATGTTTTACATGCTCTGCAGCAAATAAGAATTCCTCAGAACAATGAGCCATCCCACAGAATTCTTCAGGATTGCTACTGAGTTGACTGAACCCATGCAAACATGATTTTCCACACATGGAAGGAATATATACAGGCTATGCTGAAGTTCTGCTTACAGTTGCCCTTGAGATTTGTAGATGGGATCCACAAAAACACAAAGACACAACAGAACAGAGTAGGAAGACAGTGGTGTTATCCACAAAGGCTGAAAAGAGTCACAGTGAAGTGCACTTATTTAAAAAAGAAAAAATAAGAATAAAGCAAACACATTGCCAAATAGCAATTAATGAGTGGCTCTAGTGGCAAAAGAAATCATAATGTGTTCCTCATATTTGACTGTCTCTGGTGTATAAAAAAATCAGCTATGTCCCACTTAAATTGGGAGTGTAGCTTCCTAAAAAGGCTCCCATTTCCCTACCCAGCTGCCAGAATTCAGGCCTGACAAACTCACAGAACAAGTGTATAAAAATCATCTCCTAAGCAGGCCAGAAGCAGCAGGGAAAAAAACCCAAACAAACAAAAAAACACCACCAAAAAACAACCCAAGAAAAACACAACCACTACACCTGATTTGTCAGACTCCAAGTGCTGCTACTTTTAGCAAAGCTTGACACATTTCAAATTTCGTGACGGAAATGACATATTTGGAAATCTGCTGTACTACTACTAAACTCTTACCTTTCTTTTTCTAAACAGTGTAACAATGCTTTAACAAACTGCTTTTTGAGACACCTCCCATGAGGTTATATCTCAGTATTTCCAACTTCCATCCCAGAGGTCTGCATCAGGAATTTACAAACTCCTTTCTTTCCAAAGAAAGTTCATAAAAAAGCTGACAACAGCATTATTCCACACATAGCCTCCTCCTGCTTTTTCCCACGTTTCTACACCAGATTCCTTGAGGAAACTCACCAGCTATTTGTCATATTCCTAAACCCTGCATATTGAACAGGAATATACCCGTGTACATGCTGGGTCTATGTCTTTGTGTATATGTATTTATATATAAAGAGTTTAACAATACCTAGTGTATAACAAAACAATTCTCCAAGTGCTCATCTCAGTCTTCAGAAAAGCAAACAAGCATCTTGCTCCTTGTAAGTGGTTTACAAAATGATCTACCATATCCCTTTACAATGTAATTTTTAAGACACTTATTTCCATTTATGTGGTATCGGCAAATAGGGAAAACGAAGTGCACAGTGAGACTGTAAATAAGCCAGCTATATTTACATAATGTTGTGGTAATTTTTGCCAGCAACATAAGAAGCAGCGGGATTTTTGCCTAAAAAATCACACGCTGAGACCCAGCAACAATCCTAACCACTAAAGGGAAACCTGATGCTGCTGACTCCTCCAGCTCTAAAGGGGATGCAGCAGAAGCTCTGCTGTCCCCAGCCCACTGCTGGGAACACGAAGGGCAGGAAGGAGAAGGCTCAGTAGGGCAGTTAAGAGCTGGAGGAGCTGCATGCCAGGGAAAAGGCAAGGAATTATGTTGTACAGACACTACAGAGGGGAGCTCAGGCCATCGCAGGATACCTAAGGACAGAGGTACCCAAGGGCACAAAACTATACAACAGGGTTGTCACTACTTCCACTGCTCATGGAGTAAACGTAGGAGGTTCTAAATGCCTAGAAATAGAAAACAAAATGCTAAACTCCAGGTATTTTTTAACCGTCTCTTCTTGAAAAATTCTCACAAGCGACAGCAAACAACAGAGCTTGCTTCCCATATGCTTACAGACACATGTTCATTTGTATATTGTAATAGTCCAGGGGTTGGTTAGCAGGGAGTATAATCCATTAAAGCTGTCTGTCCCCACCACCCCCAGTTCTCAATTTGCATTTAAAAGCATGGAGCCAGTGAAGATAAAGCTGTTAAAGACTGTTAGAAGCTTCAGCAAAGACAGACTTACACCAATAGCTGCATTTTTCTCTTTTGTTTTCCAAACTGCATTTGGGGCACGGGTCACAATAAAGAAAGAAAAGGTGAATTTAACTTCTAATAAAATTGACAATCGCTGCTGTTCAGCTGATGAAATATTACCCTCTTTCCAAGTACTTTTAGCAGCTGTATTCACACAGAAAGAAAAACTAGAGCATCTTTACAAATTGCTTTAGCACTGTTTGTAGAGGAGTGTGTTTTATTTTGCCTTGTGACAAGGCATTTACGTCTTATGGACGACTTACAGTAAAAACATGACTTACTTTACCTGCCTTATAATGCATTCTGGCTAATGATTAAAAGGGAAATTAATGATCAAATCAATAGCTGCTTTCTGTATATCACCACCCCAATTCTTGGCACTATATACACGTGGAATACAGACCTTTCCTTCTTACTAATTGCCCAGCTGCTCGTACTGGTAATAACATCCAGAAAAACAGACACGAGGGACCCTTAACTAACTGGCAATATTGATGAAATACAAAAGCTGTGAAGCACAGAACAATTCTACACTTTAAAAAAGCTGCAAAATATAACCCATAAGGCAAAAGTGAAGTGACCCAGTTGGATGTGTGCACACCTGTGTACACACTGATGGATCTGATCTGGTTATCAAGGTACTTGTTCTGTACTTTCTCAAAAAGATAAAGCGTACTGCAGCTGATTATGACTTTCTGACTAAGTGTAATACTGGAATTAAGACACACTCTTGGGCTACAGTCTAATACAGATTATAGTTTCTAGTAAATTATTTATTTGCAGGCTGCACAGGAAAACAAACTGACTCTAACAATTCTACCCAACCATGGTTAATCTTATGAAGGAAGGGGCAGAAAGCAGAAGAGAAAAAAAACCAAAACAAAACCCACCCTGAGAATCACCTATTGGGAAAGCCCTAGGTGAAGCGCACAGATGTAAATCAAGGGTCTGGCCTTTTCAGAAGCGGTGAATTAGAAACAGCAGGCAAGTCTTGTGCAACTCAATACCTGATTTTGTAATGTCTTGTAGCAACCTGGATTTTATCTGCAATTGTAAGGCAGACTTGCAGCCCCACCAGGAGAGCACAAAAGCCAGCTCTAGGGCATCGGGCCAGACAAAAGCACAGTTTATGGTGGAACCAGCGCCACTGGTCCCACAGAAACAGGCCATGCTGGACCCGGGGTACTGATTAGAGCCCTCCTACCGTCTCACACAAATACAGGGGTAATTTTTGGCTACAAAGCACCCCCAGTGGATCTTCTTGTGGATTTACTTGAAACCTCGGAAAACAGAAGCCTTAAGAGCAAATATTTTGGTGTAATAGTGGACTGCCCAGAACAGTTTGCAAACAGCTTGGCTATTACAAAGAACAGAGGACTGCGGCTGAAAACCATCACAACTGCTACCAGGAGCAGGTTGACTGTATTTTAAATGGAATACACTTGCCATATATACTAACATATAAAATATATTCTAAATTATTCCCAAGTATGACATAGAAAAAACTGCGCCACCACAGGCAAAGAGGGGGAGAGTACACAAGATAATGAAAAGATTTTCCCCAAACATGTAATGTAAAAAAAAAGGCAATGTACTCCACACAAACTCTCATAGTTCTGTTTTATAGTGATGGAGAGGTCACCTAATCCACTTCCCCACCGACAGCAGGATCAGCTCTACATCTGTCATCCCTGAGATACAAGGCTAGGCATTCCTGAGGATTTCCACCAATCAATACTGTCTCCCTAAGCAATCCATTCCAGCGCTTCAATATTCCTGAAAGTGGGAAGTTCTCTCCTTCCCTTCATGTGTCTAGCCTTTACCTGCTTTCCTGCAATTCAAACCTTGCACTTCCTGCCCTATAACTTCTGCCCCACAGATAACACCAGGGTCGTTACAAGGAAGCCAGCAGTACCCAAAATTTTTAACCATTTCTCTCCAGTCAGCTGACAGAATTAAGGAATTAAGGCTGAAAAGAAAAATACCACAGGACAGACCCCTCTGAAGCCAACATGATGTGCTGTGTCAGTGTGAAAGTGGAGTTTTGATAATTAAGTACAGTTACTAATCTCTTACTCCATGTAGGCAAATATAGCTCTACCTTGCACATGGCCTGTCTGCACGAGTCTCATGCAAGCAAAGCCTCCCTGCAATCAAGGTGGCATTTATGGTTATCCCTTATCCACAAGTCCTGTGACTCTTCCAAACAGACATTAGATTAAATTTATCAAAACAAAACAATGTCATACCGTGTTAGTTGTTTTTCACCCCTTTGTTATCTCCCAGCTGCTTGCAAATAGTTTGTCTGATTATTTCTCCTGGCATTTTTCATCTCAACTGACACACTTTTAATTCCCCACACCTTTTATACCCCTTTAAATCAAGGCACTAAATACAGAAATGTTTCTTTTAACTGAATTTTCAGCAATCCTGATAACCTGTCCTTTGAAGACAATCAGTAACAGTTTTGAGAACATCTCACCTATTCTATGGTGGGCTTTTTGAGGTTTTTGTCCTGGGCTATGTTTTTCTTTGATCTTACCCGTTTCTTGCTACTTTTAATTATGTCAGCTGACTGCAAAATGACTGTTTTTAAAGAAAGGGCAATATACATGAGCATTGAAATTTTAGCTTTCCTACTGCTATCAGTTTTTCCTCCCCAAGGAAACAGACCAACACTTGGTGGATATTGTCTTTTTCCTGCTAACATATATATGGAGTCACACACCTCACAGGAAACATGATCAACGCACCTTGAACTTGCAGTCTTGCTCTCATTTTTACATTACTCTTTCACTTTCACATTTAGTGGCTGCTCTACTTTCTTTCTGCTGGAGTTTAACACATGAGCAACAAGGAGCTCAGTTTCACTGAACTAGATATTTAATATAGTGCTTTGAGACCTCAGTGCTCTTCCCAGCCAATTCCTGTCTTTCATTATACTTGTCTTCGTCAGATCTTACTCACAAATCCTCTGAGATGGTGAACATCTCCATTTTTTAGTTTGTCTTTCTTCCTCCTCCCCTTCTTAGCAAAGAATCATTTAGGGTGGAAAAGACCTCCCTTGAGTCCAGCCATTAACACAATACACACATTTAAGATAATTTCATAGTCACTATATCCAAAAGATTTCTTTCTTTTCCTCAGCTGATTTTTTCCAATCTGACTGAAGGTAATTTATGTCTCCCCACTAGCTATTCTCTCCTCTTTGACATCAGAAGTATGGTCACTGGCAGACTCCTGCTTGTATCATGCCTTCCCTGCTGATGTTTATCTCCTATTTGTTATTCAAATTCTCAACTGTGCAGACATTATCATCCAAATTCTATGCCATGGATAATGCCACTTGTTACCTTAATGCAGCTTAGTTTACTTGAGCTTGCTGCTTTCAGGGTAAAGCATTTGTAATTTTACAAAAGACACAGTTCTGAGGTGTGGGAATCTCTCTTCGTTCCCAAGAATTTGGGGTTTGATTTACAGTCCATGAAAGATCAGACTTACCAACAAACCTTGGAACAGAAATCCCACATGTAGGGCTATCACCACACATGATATATGTGTTTTATTCAGATTTTCCACTGGCTTTAGTTTCTTTACTTTATTCCAGATCTACAACAAGCATATTATGTAGAAAACAAGCTACATTTTTAAACACATACCTGTTATACAAGTTATCCTGACAGATCTTTTAGAGCACTGAACTCAATCTTGACTGTACACTAAAATTTCCAGTTCTGCTTGTTCACCCCTTACCTTTTTTCCATTAGTATAAAGACACCTAAGGCGTTTGATTACTCCCTGACTTATCTTCTTGTCTGTCCCATGACCTACATGACTAAGCCTATTTCCCCTCCTCCATCCCCAGTTTTTGAGCTGTTGTCCAAGTTGCTGCTGTTTAGATTTATTCCTGGAATTTGTCATCCACAAGGTTTTGTTTCAAAGCTTTTTACTTAGGGTCAAAAATCAATGCTTTTCTTTCTATTAAGCATCAATTAAGTTCTCAATATTATTTTTCCTGCATATGCATCTCTCTCTTTTTTTTTAAAAAAGTAGGAGGTGCCAAAGAATGTACACTTTACATCAAATGCAGGAGACGAAAGCATCAAATCAGACTCACCAAAAACTATCATTAGTAGAAATGAGAGAATTGCCTATACTGCACCTTATTTTCCATACATCTAAAGTTAGGATAACAACTTACTTTGCAAATATTCAACAGCCTGTGGTTGAAATGCAACGTGTAAGAGTGGGGCACCACAATAAGAAAATGAACAAGTTTACATATGCAACAGAATGTATTAAAATTACAAGGTTAAATAATTTATGAAATCAAAGGTACAGCAAATGAAATATATATACACACACACACATACATTGAGTCTTTTCAGCTTTCCTCATTAACTACCTGATTCCCTAGTCATAGCAAAACTAATATTTCTTTGTTAAACAAAAATGTAACTGCTATATGCTGTGTTATCTGAACACATTAGTACACAACAGAGTTGAAATTCTTGTAGCTTTACAGGCACTATTCTACGTTTTGGAGATAGACAAAAATCCCTTTCTTTCTTCTGTTTCTATTTATGCAGTGCATAAACACATCTGAAGGAACAGATATTTCTTTCCAGGTATATGATTGTATTTGCTGGCATGAGAAAAACACTAAACACAAAAAGAAACCTAAAAACTCCCAGGTGAGGCAGGTAGAAGACTGCACTGAATAAATTCAATTGTGTGGCTGTTGTCAGGCTATATGCTAGTTTACTGTGTTCTATTATTCCATGACCACAAAACAGAATGCAATAAAAGAGCCACCATCATTACTGCAGTTCAGTCTGACAATCCCCAAATTAATTAGATTTTTTCCTATGCATTCCAAAGGGAAAAAAACCCTAACATTACTGATTGGGAAGCAGGAAGAAGAGGAGCTGCTCCTGCAGAACAGGGGCTCTTGAACTGCCAGCCTGGAAGAACCAGGCTAAACAACAAGAAGCATTTTAAAATCTTGATCATTCCCTCATCAAGTTGTCCCACACCTGCCAGTGTCATTTCCTGCACACCATCAAAAAGCACCCCACACTCCCACTGCTGAACTGATTGCAGGATTATACTGTCCAACCTCATTTTGGGAAAATCCTCTGCACAAATACCAGATAAAAAGCTGTTGAGAATTTACCTTCTTAGTCAAGCACACTCAAGACAGCTTTTCTACTCTGTTTGTGTTACCACGTATCTTTATCCATCCTATTTTCCACCTTAGTAAAATGGACTGTCCTAATGTTTATGGCACTTAGTTAAAAAGGCAACAGATGGAACAGTGTTCATGTGTCCCCTTCAAAATTATTCTCCCATGCTACCCAAAGTACAATGGGCATATGTTCCTCATGCATCACTCTGGGGCCTTGTGGTTTGGGTTTTTTCATCCCCAGCCCCAAGCAGATACAGTTTCTCTGTTTTGTCTGTAAACAGCTCCAATTGATGCTTTCTGTATTGTTACCATAATTTACTCTCAAAGAACACTGTTAGGTTAGCACTGTGCAGATCTCAATCTATAATCTTACAGCACTGATGCATTTAGCTTTGGAACTGGTTTTGTAGCCTCACATTTATTAGCCTTAGCTACAACAGGACAAGTGACAGAAACTACATCTTCCTCCCCTCCAATTATTTGTACACAAATTGCTTACTGTGGATGAAAACCACAATTTAAAATAAAATAAGGTACTAACAAAAAAAATATAGAAACACAGAATGATTTGATGTTATGCTGTTGGCTGCTGAAGATTCCACCTGTTAGACTTTGATCATTTAGGGTATCCAAAATCCTACAGGACACAATTTCTCTTATCATGGACCAGCTTCACTTTACCTACGAACTGAGCTTTTTTTCTAATGTCTGGCTGAACTCTTCTCCAGGAAAGCACAGAAAAAGGATAGACAGCTTAGTGTATCATGCTCAGTATCACTGCAGGAGAGCTGATGTAGTTAAGGCAAGACTTGGTAATTAACTGCTCTAATGCTGTAATCCCATTCTCAACAGTTTTTCCTCCTGAGGTTCATTCCTACCTGCCTGTTACTGTCATCTCCACACTGCTGGTATTTTCCTTAACTGACCTAGAACTTCTGAACTGCACTCTCTTTCTCCCAGGACAACTCCATAATGCTGCAAATAACCTTAAACAAGGTGATGCCAGGTCCCCTTTCTTCTCTTTCATGTTCTAACATATCACAGATGTGTAGCACACAACTTGCATCTGTGCACAGCCAGATGCCCACCTCTCCTTCTTCACACAAGCACTACCAGCTCTTATTAGGACATGACAAAGAAAAAAAAGACAAGGAAAAGATACTGCTGGTGCTCTGTGGACTTAAAGTCCCCTCACATATGGTCTTTTATTCCATCCTTCCTCTCACTCCCATCAGTTTAAACAGCAGCATCCACAAGTGAGCCCAAAAGTCTGATGGCCTTCTACCTGCATGGCCTTCACTTTGTGTGAAGGTTATCTGCAAACACGTGACAGAGAGGGGAATTTGACAGCAAGTGAATTTCCTCAGTAGCCTTCTTCTCATGATCTCGTTTTTAGTTCTTTTTTCATGCTATCTTATCACATTTTGATGTCAACGATCAGACCATGAACCGACCCACCTCCATTCTTTCTGGCACCTCCTGGGCAACACCTTTGAACACCTCTGTACAACTCAACCCTTGGGTCAAAGTAATTATTTTCTTGCCTTTTCTGCCTGATTATTTCTTTCTCAGCAGTCATTCTTCAACCACAAAGTGTCTTTGCATTAACTGTTGAAAACACTCCTGCTCCTGGACAAAGACAGAAGATTTTTCACCACTCCCAGTGTACTGCACATGTCATCACACTCAAGAAACTGAAACCTCTTCAAGTCATTGCTTCCAGAAGGCAAGATTTCAATACTATCTTCTCCCCATATATAAGACACACTATATCCTTTCTACTTCACAATCCTCCAAATCCCTTTCATTTTTTCATTGAAAAAGAAGAAAGGAAAAGAAACCTAAACCCTTGCACAAGCTATGAACATGTGCACAGAAAACTGAAGGGAGGGGAAATAATTAACAAGTAAGAATTGCTACGAAGGTCCATCTAACTAAACAGCTTATAGGAAAACCTGTAAGGTTTAAGTCTGAGCCACATTGATTAAAGCCAAAATGTTAATGCCTATAGAAGTAGAAGACAAAAAGGTCTATGTAAGTTGTCATTATTAAAATGCCTTGGGGAAACTTTCTTATGGTAATTTAATCTGAAAAGGTTAAAACCTTAAACGGTATTATGCTCAGCCTGTAGGCTGTGCCTCCATACAATGAAAGAGGAACATACAGCCTTGCTCTTGCAGAAACACTGACTGCTGCTACGTGACCCGTTAACTCCACAGATTTAAGGGAAAAGCCTAAAGAGAAACATGCCACAAAGTACTTAAGCTCCAGGCAGTGCTCAGCGGTTCTAATGGTCTGGAGAACACCACAACACAGAGTTTCCTATCAAACCCAGCAGCAGTTAAAAGTCTCAAGGCCCAGTTACATACTCAGAAGCTCCAGCAGAGTCAAGATGCTCTCACAAGAGCAAATTCAAGATGCTCTCACCAAAGCAAATTACCTGCTGCAACTCCACTGGAAAGACAAGGCTGAGTTGGCAGATTCTTTTTAACCTCTTGCAGCATGATCTTACAGAAATAGTTTCTCATCTCACCCATAAATTGGTATGATTTTCAGGTGGTATCTTTCCTCTGTCATTTTTGAGTCTTAAATACATCACAGGTAAACAAAACAACTTGATTTTAACTGTAATGAGATCGTTTTTAACTGAAAACTCCTACTAAAATGAGAATTCAATCCTCTATCAGCTCAAGCTCTTCTGGGCTAGGGTCCAACTAGCTTCAGGATTCTAGTCAAGCATAAGTGGAAAATGTAGCAATGGACAAAAATCTGGGAAAGTACAGAAGCAGAATGTTGCCTATTTACACATCTGCAACACTGGTAAGAAAAATTCCCTTTAGAAACTGAACCCTTTTGTTCAGGTAAAGGATTTTTTAATGCCACATTCTTAGGTGTGACCTCTGAGGACACAATAACAGAATGAATTATTTAATTTCAGGTTGAGATGAAAGAGAATAAAGCTGTATTCAAAGATGTAAAAGGCTGTCCCAAAAAGGAAAGAAAGAGTTTATTCTCCATGTCTCTGGAGAACACCCTAAGTAGTAAAAAACTTGGATTACAGCAAGAAAAAAACCAACTCAGGGTAACATATGGAAATTTTTTTTCTAGAAGAACTGTGAAGCATAAGAGCAGATGAAGCCAGCATCTTCAAATTTTTGTCTGGTGAAGGAGATGCTGGACTTGATTTTTCTGAGCTCCCCTTCCAACCTTCTCAAGGTTCAAATCAGTCAATTGCACATTTGAACTTTACATGTGGTAAATGTATAACAAAACCACTGGAGGTTTAACAGCCTTCTTCTTTAAAGGGTCTTGTAAATTAATTTATTATGCATTCAGATCATTTTTTGCATGAAACAGGATACAGTTAGTACTTGCCTTTGTTTCTACCATTTAGAGCTGTACAAAATTAAGAGAGTCTGATAAAATCTATGAATTCACACCCTTATTGCAACCACTGGAGAGTTACAGCTCCTAAGATTGCACTGAAGCTCTGGAAGCAGAGAGAAAGACCCTGCTGCAGCCCTTTCCAGATGAAAGTAGATGAGAGAAAAAGAGGTAGATCACTCCCAGACAGTCTGAGACCTGGGTGAGAAAAACTGAGTCATTTATCATCCATAAAAGATAAATACTGAATTACTAATGTCTTCTAGAGTAAATTGATAGAAATCCCAGCAGCTCTTGGCTTTCCAGTAGCCCAGGCTCAGGTATCTTTAACTGTTCCCACCTTTTCACAGCAGTCTCAGAACTTGGGTGCTGCAAACTGCAGAAGAGGCACATACTGTGGTTAATTCACCAGCAAGGAAAACTCCCAAGGTTGTAGGGTGCAACAGCAAAACCCACTGAAGTTAGGATACTCCTAATTCATCTCAAATTTACTCCAAAATGCACTCAAATTTTTGCAATTAAGAATAAGCTACTCCAAACCAGCAAAAAGCTCACCAGTTAATTGTTCAGTAAAGCCTACACAATCCATTATAATTTTAATTATATTACTGACTTCAAAGACGGTACAAGGAGTTCTAAAAATGAACAGCTTCTTCACACTTCATCTGTTATCATTTACAACTCAATGTCTAAATCTTTTCCTTCATCTAAGCAGGAAAAATGCATTTCAGTACTGCAGATTGAAAGTCCCTGGAAAAAAAGTCACAGAAGGTTTGCTGAACAAACCACTGTTTATCTACATTGTCAGACAAAGAATCCAGAACTTGAAATAAAACTTGTTACCCCGTATCATTCAGACAGGAGTAAAAACTCTACCACCTACAATTTGCAACTTTCTGATGATACAGGACTCTTGAGGGAAGAAAAAGATAAATAACTTAGTAACATGGAAAGGCAATACAGGTGAGGGCTGGGGGAAGGAAATGCTTGTTAGCACTGGCTGACACTCAGAGGATTTTCCTCTGAATTCTGCCCTTTATGAGGTTTCCATTACATTGCCAAAGACAAACCACCAGAGGCTCAACCCTTTGGAGTTCTCCAAGCAGGCAGAAGGAACTTTACATAGATAACAGCAATTGGCACAAGACCTGCAGCACTTCAACGCTGTCCAAGGGAGTGACTCACACAAAGCTTTCAAATTTAATCAACATAAACCCCTGCTTCAAACTTGCAGTCAGCAGGGAACCTTACATGACCTCTCACACCTCTTTACACTCAAATCTGCAGGTATTTGCATATTCTAGAGAACTATGAAACTGTTTGGCTTTTACATCACTTAACATTATTGGTCACGTTAAATTACAAGGCAAATCTGCTGAGCACGCAGAGATCAGGAGACAGAAACAGAAGAAAAGCTGTGATAGTCTGGGAATCTGCAAAAGGAACCATTGCACTGAATTTAGCACCAGCATGCATAAAACCTGGTGTCCTTTCTGAAAATGGAAGGATACTTAAGCTTCTCTATATTAATTTTTGGTAAAGAGGATGTTAACATCAGCTTGAGAAAACTTCTATGAAGCTCTTTAATAGATTTGTTCAGCAGCTCTTTCTGGTTTGGTTTTGTGGCTTTATTTCTTTTAAATTTCTGGGTTTGTTTGGGTCTCTACTGATCAGGGACATCTACTTGCATGGGAATGCAACTTTAGCAATGCAATAAGTGGAAATCTGAATTCACAGCTTCATTCTTTTTCCTGATAAAAATCACTTAGACCCTCTTACATTAAAGTAGTATGAGAAATATTTTAGTAATAAAATGTCAGGATACTTCACAAGCAAGCAACACTAGGATATCATTGACCCAAATTCAGTGTAAGAAATAAGGGTGTGAAAAGTCTCACAAGATTTGAAGTCCCCTGAAAAGACACTCAGAAGATGGAAAGAAACTTCACCTGTGAGTGAAAACAAAGCAGCTCCACCAAACTGCTAGGAGATGTAGAAATTTACCAAATTTACCATTTTTTTGTGATTTATTAATTGCAGCAACACACCCAAGCAAAATTCAAAGTTTGGTTTAACACTAAAGGTGACTTGGGTGGAAGTTTAAAAACATGATGTTATTTAAAACCTTCCACCTCTAAATTCTCTGTCCCAGGAGCTTTGGTCTTGGGTATCTTTCAAACTCAAGAGCAATGGCTACAAAACAAATCAACTCTGCAGAGCAAACTATGCTGACACTTCTAGTGACAGCCACATTCTGGGCTGTGAATGAAGCAAACTCTGCCTCCCACCCAGTAATCCCAACTGCAGCACAGCACATGGGAATTTCATGCCTTTCCCCTCCTGTCTGAAGGTGTTCAATGTCATCTCCTCTGTCTGAACAACATAAACCAGGAACACAAGGGAAATGCCTTTCTACAGCCTAGTTTACACAAATTTCAGCATTATCCACAGTTTATAGCAGAGTTCCTCTATGCCCTCATGGCCTTGGATAAGTGGTATCTGCCTGTATTCCTACCAAATCACTGGAAGCATAAACTTGCTGCAGCAAAACCAAAACAACCCTAGAGACAGCATTGTAAAATTTGGGTTATTCAGAACTTAACTTTTCTGTATCAATAGGGAAGAAGAGCCTAATAGACCCTTTGAGTTAAATTCTTTGTTTATCACATCATTTCTTAACTTCTGGTGTCTGTAACATATTTTTCCTTCCCTTCTGGTTTACTTTCACTGAAAATCTGAGTGTGAGGGCTCAGCACTCTCCCTCACATTTTAAGCTGCTTTCTGCTCCAGCACCGAGTGCCTGATAAGACAAGTGCTGTAAGTAGCTGTTCTTTCTCTCAGCTGTCAGTGCAGCAACAAATGCCAAATACATTTGTATAATTCAGCCCTTCCGGTTCTCCAAAACTGCAAGATCTGCCCCTGGAAGAATTTTTAGGGCATTTAAAGCTTATAAATGCAGAAGAAGTTTTTAAGATGGAGGCATTTAAACAGCGTAAGAAACATCTTAACTCTGAGGGTCATCACTTGCACATGTATCACTGTGACCATCAGGACTGTTGAAAATCTATTTAAGAAACATCCTTCAGGAAAACATGTCACTATTTTAACTAACAAACTTCATATTGTTTATAAACTGGCATGTTACAAGACATTGGGAAGCTTCTCCTTTTATTTCCAGAACAATTAGCACAAAAATAGAGTGGTATCATCTTGTTTAGCACTTATGAAGAGAAGCCTTTCCATTTTAGGCCATGAACACACGGCTGGGTCTGGAGCAGCTGTGAAAAGCAGAGCAAAAATTTGACAGTGCCTTAAGAAAAAAAAAATCTTTCTCCTCTCCTACTGAATAAACTAAAATAAAGCAAAAATCGATGGAGCACTGAGACAAGCACTTTGTGCCTCTTCAGTGCCTTTACACAATGAGAGATGCAATCATCTGACTGGTAAGTCTTCCTAGAACTCATTTCACATCACAACAACTTTCACTTGACATAAACTATAAACACACCGGGAGCAGAGGACTGAAGTGCTCGGTGGCAAGTCTTAGCAACCACGGAACATCCAAAGTTGTAATTTTGTGAAAACACTCCTTATGAAAAACTTCCTTTGGTTTATACAAAGCAAAGGTTCAATTAAACAAATGATTGAGGTGTCCGATGGTGGGAATGGGGGTTGCCAAGTGCCTCTTGCTCCTGGACACAGATTGTATCACCCAGCAGAACAAGCTCGTGGTGCCGCTGTCAACAGCCACCTCCTGGTCCCTTGCCACAGTGCTGAAAACTTATATTCCCAGCACAGCACCTTGTCTCCAACACCTCATCTCCCTCAAACCTGAAACAGGAGAATGGAGACCATCCACCACAGCTGCTTCTGAGAGCAGGAGATCAGGATAAGTGGGAGCAAGGGAATACATGAAAGGTGAAAAGAAAAATCTCCTTGACTGAAGCTGTTGCACTACCCCATAAGTAATTTTAGTGCAATAATGGGAGTTCACAATCGCTGCTGCAGAATTTCAGAAGGAAAAGGCTATTGTTGGATGTTGTGCCTATTTTATTTTGCCAGTACAAAACCAAGAACCTTGCATATTGACCTACTCAAAACAGCCCATCATTAAACCCTATGTCAATAAAAATCAGTCTAAACAAATATCTCTTATATTTTACATTTCTAGGTTGCATTTTTGTCTAAAGACATTCACCTAGCTCCTGTTCTGTGCAGCAAGGAAATCACTTTTAGAACAGAGGAAGGATTCCAGCTCTCACTGAGAACTTGCCTGTACTAAATTAGAAAGATTTCCCTGTAATAGAGTTTTAAACATGAACAGGCTCTTACTCACCAGATTAATCCACTTTCATGATTTTAGAAGACTGCCTGAAGCTAGATGGCTAGTCTGCTATTCCATTTATAGACACTTAATTGCACCCAGTTTTTATTCATGAGAATTTAAGAGGGCTTAATACCTCTGAAATTAGGACCCTAATACCTGTTAGAAGTTGCATATTCACTCAGCAGCAAACAAAAAAATCCAGAACTACTCTCGGTTTAGACTATTTGCTTTAAGACACTACACTGAGAACAATGTAGACATGCATCCTGTTTATTCAGCAGGCAAGGACATAACAGCCATCAGAACTAGAAGGCTCTTTTACACCACCATGACAATGAGAGCAAGCACTACAGTTCGACCTCAGTACTTGTGTCCACAAGCCTAGCAGTCAGGAAAGAAAAATTAGAGAGGAATTTTATACTGAAAACAGGCAATAAACCCTCAAGTACCACAGAAAGTTACACCACTACACAGTACCAAAAAAATTTCAGTTTAACCAATACTCCAGAGAAGTTTTATCCTGGCAACACAATCAACTCAAGCTCTGTTGATGAAGACAAGTCTTATCCTTCATGAATTTTCCTTCATTGTGACCCAAAGGAATAAAGACCAACCGACACACACTGACACAGGCTGTGCTCAAGACTCTACATTGTTCTAAGTGTATCTATGGATATACACTGCTATATACATGTAATATATCCTTCCAAATATCCTTATCCTCACAGAAACAGAATTATCAGTGACATACTCAGGAGACTATGGTTTGTTGGGGAACACTAATAAAAGAAATCTATATCTTTTCCATTCAGCTTAGATAGCTGACAAACCTCTTAAGGGGCAGGGTGAGCCCTCTTGATCAATTTCTGATCCCCTCAGCACTTTGAAGTACTTGCAGAAGTAGCAATAAAGATTTGACATAATCTGTGCATATTGTGAGATGTAACATAAGGAGTTAATTGACATTTTCCTACCACATATTTTTAGACAAACATAAAACCGATGTGCTGGATCAGGCCCAGAGATCCATTAGTCCAGTTTCCTCTTAGACAGAGCACGTTATTGGAAGTTTTTCCAAGGGTCCTGTAAGCTGTTTCAGGTCTGTGAAGGACAACTGTCCTACCTTTATGGCACATGGGAGACCACAGACTAGATATTTTCCACTCTGAAGTCAACTACTTTCAAGTCTTTCCAAAACACCCAGTTACATCTGAGGGTTCTAATATACAAATGTAAATAAATTCACTATTAATAATAAACTTTGTTTTAAAAGTAAGCATTTATTTATGTCAGCTATAAGGACAAAGTTAGATTTTTCCATGGTAAGTCTGCACGCTCTGACAGAGATAACAAGCCATGAAACAAACATGTTTTAAACTATCTGCATCTTAGGCTCACTGGAAGGAAGACCTAAACAACAGATTTTTTTGTTTGTTTTATTTTGGTTTTGTTTTCAATAGGGTTTGTTTTTTTTCTTAATTTGTTTTTACCTTTTAAATGCTTCAGCAGGGTTCCTCTCACATTCCCCGGGCTGCAAGAGACTTTGAATAGCAGGATCTCTTAGTTTGTCCTCATATCCCTGGATCAGTCCACTGCGGCATATCTGTGCGACTAAACCTCTGATAAAGCCTCCGACACAGAGCGTGTCCGAGTCCTGGGCCCTGCAGAAATGGAAGGCCAGGGCCTGGCGATGCAAGCCTCTCTGAAGGTTTGCAGGTGAGCTCGGCCACAGTAACTCAGTGCAGAGGGCTGTCTTCCCACTGCCGGGCCCTCCTACCAACAATACACCCCAGGCAGCTCCTTTCCCAGAGACAACACCGCTGTTATTCCCAGGATTGGCTACAAGAGATGGTTTGTTGGCAGCACCGCCGCCGCAGCTCGCTTTCTCCTGAAGGCAGTGCTGAAGCTTGTGGAAAACCCACTCCCTACAGTAAAAGTGCTTTCCCTGCAGCAAGCTGGTTTGAGCCATTTTACAAAGCTTCTCCTCCTGGATGTGTCATAAGCTGCGGCACATCTTCAACATCTCAGGGGCGCGTTCATCCGGCACAGGACAATCTCGTGCGCAGAACTTTGACAAGAGGTGACAGCAACCAGTCAACCCTTTCTTGTAAAACTCAGCAGCCTCTCCTCTGCAGGAAGGGTGTCACTCCATCTGCATGCTGTGCTGGGATCGGCATGGCACAATCAGAGCTCAGCTGACATCGTGCAGCGGTGGCTGGGACCAGCCCTCAGCAAGACTTCTGGTGTGGCTCACAAGTTCATGCAGCTCCATGGCTGCATCTGTGGCTCAGGCAGTTGTGTGTGTTCCCAGCGTACAGGGGAGACAATACATCTGGAAAAGCTGAGGGAAAGCCAACTTTGCAGTGTATACTAAATGCCTTTCAACTCTAGGCATTAATCTCTCTGGATATACATAGAGAAAAAGCTGTCCATAGTAAAATGTTCCTTCTGGGAATTTCATAAAAAAAGTGATTTCTCTTCAGAGTACTATATACACACCACAAACGTGGCAAGTACCACTGACTACTACAGCAGCCAGTCTGGACAGTGAGCTTTGCAGACTTCATACATCTGGGAGAGTGTCCGAGAAGTGCTTCACATTACAGTTTCTCATGCAGTACAGGCGAAAAAAAAAATGTTTACAGCTTCTTATTTCAATACAATCGTAGTGTCTTCTTTAGGAACTTGGATTCTGACTGAACCTGTTCTCAGGTATCTCAATCGCAAGATGTCAGAAGAGACAACATCTTCCCCTAGAGCTCTGAAATAAAGGAGACAGCACTTTTAACCCTACATGCAAGTCATAATTCAGTCAGCTGCGAACGCAGACAACAAAGACCAAAGTCAAGGGCTCGTATTCCTTATTTTTGCTAATACTGTCAAATGAATCAAAAGAGCAGTTTTAAAGAAAATTTGTTGTTACTAGGTGCGATTAGCCACAAGCAAAAACCCCAACAATAAACAATGAGCAGCTATGACAGTGGCCTCAAAATCACAGCAAGTCTTGCATTTTCTCCCGAGGAGAACCGACTATATCCTTTCATCCTAGAAACATTCCTCCTAGCGAGGCTTCATCGCGGAATCCTTTCCTCACCCCATTTTCCTCCAGCCGGCTTGCGGGCGTTTTCGGAGTTTGTGTGGCAGGGCAGCGCTGCTCCCCGCACGCTTCTTTGTTCGCGGCAGCGGCGCCCGGCAGCCCCGGGGTCACGGCGTGACACCCCGCGCCGCCGCCCC